>JBCAUA010043445.1:0-11868 GCA_038406235.1 Peronia verruculata
TTTTTTTTTTTTTTTTTTAAACAGATTTTTTTTTTTTTTTTTTTTTTTTTTTTTTATTCTTTCATAACAAAGATATATGTCTTGCGATTAGGGCAAACGAGTTGAAAGTCGTGCCAGGCATTGAAGATATATGGCTGTTTTTGGTCGTTTTTAACTACTTTCGGACTGATATACTTCATTTGTTTTTGTTTTCACAGAATGACAATGTAACCTTTTTAAATCTGAAAAAAGAAGTTTTGGTATCATTGTTGGAAAATAGTGAAAAATGGTCAAAAACGGCTGTGATTTGAACTCACCCAGCCTGGGTGTGAAACATCAATTTTTTTTCACACTTCTCAATCTTAGCCAGCCAGCATTGACATCTATCATTATTGTTTTTGTTTTTTTTTTTTTTTTTGTTATAAAACATGAAAAACCAACTGCATATTTTGCCACACTGCATTATTACGTCTTGTTATTCATCATGTTTTGTTCAGGCTCAGCAACTTCTTGGTTATGCTAATGCATACCCCACTACAAAAAAAACCCAGAAAAGAAGGCATACTTAGTTGATTAGTGATATTCTATGTGTACATAGAAGAGAAATGGATTATGATAGAATGGTGAAATTGCAATGAAGTGTTTTAATTGGAATTGAAAATTTGTATGCCATACAATTAATTTATTTGTAAATGATGGTCATAATTTATGCTGTTGTTATGAGTAGAATATCCCGTACTTTGTGAATGTTTCTGGCAAACTTGTCACAGCACAAGATACAATTTCAGCTGAAATTACCAACAATTCGCCGCATGTTTGCTGAAGTTTTGTCTTATATGCATATGGATCATATAGAAGACTTCAGAAAAAGGAAATGTTATGCTTATTGATTGTTGATATGACAAAACTACAGTACATATCTGATATATCGACAAGTGAGGGGCCATACATTTTGTGTCAATATATAGGAGAAAGTCGATATATGAGAAACCTCTTTAAGATAGTGTTCTTTTATTGCAAAGGTGGGTTAATAGCAAGTACATGTAATACTAATAGTAATAATAGTGCTGTATTTTGACATAAGAGGAAGTAACCAGGTCACGATCATAATTGTTATTGTTCTTGGTAAAAAAAACAAAAAATCGACAAAATCAGCACCCGTTCTTTAATTTTTTAAAACTTTTTTTTTATGATTGTTTGCCCTTAAAAGGACCGTCTAGGGTTTTGCAATTGTTTATCTGTGCCGGTCTACTGATACTAGTGATTCCTAAGGGTCATATGAAATAAGAGAGCTGTTCACTGCACAAGTCAGACTACATCTATAGATGTGACAGCGTGTGGGTGAATGCATAAACGTGTCACTTGTATACACACACACGACGACCCCTCTCCTGCCACCCCCTGGTTATACTAGTCTAGACTAGACACATGCCTCCGTGTTTCCTTCAGCAGAGCCACCGGGTTACAACTTGGTTTCATTAGTCTATTGTGCCCCTCACTCCACTCGTCTCCTTATTCAGCGTATGAAACTATGACACGCCTATACTTCTTGTTTGAGCGTGCAGGAAGAGACAAGGCAAATTTTTCTGCACAAAAATAAGGCCTTCATTGCTCAGCGAGTTTGATCAACATGTTGATATAAAAGAAGTCAACAGGAGGGGATGTCGATATAGAGGAATCTCTTAGGAACAAATAAAGAGGAAAAAATCCACACTCAGTAAACCATGTCGATAAAAAAGAAATATCTTTATAAACGATGTCGATATAAATGGTGTGCATTGCACATCAATGATTTGCATTATATGAGTTCAGGAGTTTAATTTTCTTGTTGTTGTTGTTTTTGTTTGGTCTATGTTGTAAACATATTGAATTTAAAATGATGTGAAAGAGATTATTCTCCTTTTTTTTTTTTTTATATTGTGATCTTTGTGAATTTATCAAAATAACACTAAGTTAAAGGTCAAGTTTCTTTAGCTGGATTGGAAGATTTCATCTTGGTCCTCCACAGAGCAGGTTTAGGATATTCTTCAGTTTTCTGTTCTTTCTTTCCATATAGTTATCTACTTTTGTCTGTATCAGAAGTGATAGGAGATGTTTTCCATGCAGGTGATCTTGACATTCAATGTTAGATACAGAAAACATTTTTTGCCAATAAAAAAGAATATTTTATAAATATTAAAATTGTTTTCTTTCTGTGTTTGAATGTGTCACTGTTTATGTGTGGACGCAAATGCAAAATTTCACAGATATTCATCAGTCAGTCCAGTTTGGACCTGTCACATAATTATGCTGTTGAGGTTATAAAATGCACATCATCCAATAACAAACAGGCAAAATTCAATGTCTACACGGACATATTGTCGGTGTCGCAAGCATTCCACATAAGTCTAAAATTTGGGATTTTCAAGTTTTTTTCCCTTCAAGTTGAGTAACATGTATGTACTGTGACACCATCTTGGGTCAAACTGACTATTAGAAATGTGGGAAAAAAATCTGCAAAGATCCTGCAAAAAAAAAATTTTATTTATAATAATTTGCTGTTAGTTTTTACTCTCTTTTGAAAATTATACTCAGGCTGACTAGAGTAGGTTGCCTGTGACACCATTGATTTGACATACAGCATTCCTCAACTGGCTTCAGATTTTTAAGGTCATAATAATAGAAATGTGTGGCGTTTTTTTTTTATCTAAAAGGACACAAGTCTTGGCCCGAAATGGAGTATCAATACATATACTGTACATGTATATACATGTATGTATTTTGTTAAGTTGATTTTCAAATTGCCACCTGCTCTTCATTCATAATTTCATTTTAGTGGCAGATTTACATGTACTGAGTATGAGTAATGAACATGATGAGGAAACAGGTAGGTTTTAGATTGTTGGTGCCACAAAAAAAAAAAAAAAAATTGCTACACTGTACTGCTTTTCTTGCTGGGTCTTTCATGTTTTTCAGTACTGATTTGGGCATTTTATGGGCCTTTATCAGAGTGGAAACTCCAAGCAATATGAGTAAGTCAAAACTTTCACATACATACCAGCAGATATTAAAATTGTTTGCTGAAAATATAAAGAGAAAAAAAATTAGATTCTCATCAAAATTGCTACACAGGTTGTTTCCAAAAAACTGAATTTTGAGAGGCACCAAGGCACAGCAAACATTCCCACAGAAACATTCTTCAAAACTTAATAATAATAATAATAATAATAATAATAATAAAGGGCATTTATATAGCGCCTCACCCCCATAGGGCTTGAAACACTTTACAGAATCAAAATGTTTAACAGCCACACAAGAAATATGCCTGAAAACAGACAGGGGCAATAACATACGTACATATTTTTATAACATGGTATACACAAATACTCCACAGATACGCTCACACACATAATCCTGTAATACAATTCAAACCCATACGTAAGTCTGTAGACATGACTGACAGCCCTCTCGTGGGCAAGACTTGAAAACATTACTCAGACAGATACCTGTTGAACAGGTATGTTTTTAACTGTCGTTTAAAAGTCTCTAGGCTTGAACAATTGCGAATACCTACGGGCAATGCATTCCAGATTAAAGGCCCTGCATATGAAAATGCTCTGTCCCCATATTTTTTCTTCATCAGATCATGTATTTTAAGCAATCAAAAATAAGAACAAACAGCTAAAGTCTAATAGGATGCACTAGGCCCATATGCAGCTGTCATTGTTATGATACATACATGTTAACAAACCACTATCTGGCTTTGTGATATCTATTCTCTTTCATGCCAGGCTGGTGGAACCTGTTTCATCTCAGCCGTGACCTCATCTCTCCAAGTAGGCCTACATGTATTCCATTGCTTACCTCTGCATTATACTATATATACAACTATTGTATAATAATATAATATTGGTGCATACCTATATAACAATGACTATATTTAGAACAAAATGAAAACTTGCTTGTCTTTATTCTATGTGTTAATTTGTTACCTGTTAGTGTTACTTATTAATCATTTCTCTCACTCTCATTTACCATTGCCTTCTCTAAGCAACTGTGATCAAAATTGGACATAAAATTAAACTGAATATGGATGAAGATAAAAAAAACAAAAACGTGTACATAGATGTATAGCCGATACATTACATTATTACAAGGGATATGTATGATATTTAAATGATTTTGAACCCATTGTGGATAACTGTCTCACTGATGCAGAAAAACAGAAACTTATATATCTTGTGTCATGAATTTACACCTTTTTCCATCTTTATTCCAGTTGCAAGGGATATTAATAATTATACTTATTACTTTCAATAGACTGAATTTTTTTGCATGGGTCTTGTGGCCTCCAGACATTCATAATTATACTGAACTAAAGTAAAAAATAAATTTAATGCACACAATTAACAATGTGTAAAAATTAAAGATAAGTACCATCAACAAACATCAAGCAAAATATATGCATGTATGGTCATTCACCTCCTTTCTCTCTCTGCCTACCTCTCCTTCCCCAGTAAGGCTGAACTACCCAGAAAGTATCTCATAATACATGTACTCATCATATTCCATAAGTTATGAAAAAAATGATAGGTAGGCATGAAAAAAACTGCCTTTTGCAGTTTGAGAGCATTAATGGTTGAATGTCTACTTCATATTTCCGTCCAGATTCCACTGACATTGGTTTGCCAGGAGGCTGAAGAACTGTGAAAATGGACAGTGTATGCCAAAGTTCCATCCCTGCCTCTGCCAGGACCAGTCAGGAATACCGGTGCTCCACTGCTTCCTTTACAAGTCGCTGTTGTGTAGCTGTACTGTGTGCATTCAACTGTTTCGTGTACAGTTCCTTTCACACATCTCTCCACCCATTCCCCTACAGTCACATGTTTACCGCATCCATGAGGGTATGAAACTATAACACACAGAGGTGGAATTGACTTCTTGACCTTTGTTTCGTATAACTTTGTTTCCAGCTTGAATAAACGTGTACATAAATGATGGAGTCTTTCATACAGATCCTTATCGTGGGTGACACAAGTTAAAAGACATCCATCCTCCTTTCGATTGGGACCATGCAGGCCAGTGCCATAGAGTTTCTTCATGGTGGGTCCAGATTTCTCATCATTGTAGAAAATCTCAGCCACAGTGTTTTTCCCTTCCACGTCATCGTAGACCACATGTGTGGCTGTAAAGACATTAAATTCGTACCATTTTTGATAAGGTTCTAAGGACTTTGTACATTCTGGACATGGACAGGGCCCATGATTTTCAGCTTGACCACCATCGGATGAATCTTCAGTTCCATCATCTTTGTCATCCTCCTCCTCACAATCATCATCCTCATCAGCAGCATCTTCATGACTGTTAGTATCATGATTATTGGTATCATCACCATTGGTATCTTTATTATCAGGGTCCACATTTGTGCAGTTTTCTTCATGCTGACCATCCGTTTTAGGCCTTTCTTTGTCCTTGAAAATATCATCATCTGATCCATCATTGTCTTGTTGTACGTCAGAAGTATCCTCTTCGTCATCGTCAACAAGCATAATGTCATTCTCTAATAGCTCTTGTATTACTCCACTCCCTGTGTGCATTATACGTTTGCCTCTGTAGTTTGAGAAGACATAGTTATCAGGCCTAGCCATGCTCACACACTGAACCTTCAGCCTTACGGTCAGCTCGGCTATAACACGGATGCAGGCAAAAACGTTTTCATTCCTGTAAGGCTCAGGCAAATGATCCATGGTAAACTGAGGTGCTGGTATGAACTGGGTATGTTTGGGGTTTTTAGTACACTTTTTCCACTGATATGTGCCCTCTGCTCCTGCAGCCCATACTTCACACTCATGCTGTCCTGGAAAACACAATGAGCCATTTTTTTTTTTCAGCTGGCTAAGTTACTTCCCTTTGTCAAGCACAAAGAAGTACAATGTATGATGCATTGCAAAGCAGGAACTAGATCACTCTTTTGTTATTTGACGCATCTGAGGCAAAAAATTATGGAAAAAATATGACAATGAAAAAAAAATATTTTCAGAATGTTGACTTTTCACAATTTTGGGCTACCAAGATTAGGATAATAATCTGCTTCTATGCAAGGCCGACACGTAATAGAAATGAAAAAAAAAAAAAAATTAATACCATATCTGTAAAACTGATTTACATGTATGTAACTTATTCATCCCTGTCATAAAGTGTAAACCCACCTTGATCTTCTCTCATGTTCATGACTTCATCTAAGTCAACCATGACTGTATCGAGTTCTGACTTGTCAGCTGAAAAATTATATATAGAAAAAAGGATGATTCTTAAATGTTTACCTCTCAACTAAATCAAAGGCGCATTAAATCCTCATGCTTTGCACACTGCTTCAATTATCACTGAAAATGAACACAAAATGCAATTGCATTCTCAAAGTTCACCAGTCAAGTAACTGATCACATAATGTTTTGTATCAGATGGCGAATACTTAAGAAATCAGTGCATTCTTGTGCTAAGTATAATCATAACATAGTGGGACTGCCAATTTGTGAGAATATGGTACTGATTGTTTGTTCATATTCAGATTACCAGATCTAGATCTACATACTATGCAGCAGAGGCGTACATCACATGAAAGTTACCATAGCTTTTAGAAAATGGATGATGGTATCTAAGTGGACTTCACACTGAGTTTTGAAATACATCAGTCAACTTTCTTTCTTATATAAAATTAGGCACTGGTGAAGTTATACTTATAGGTACAACTTCATGTATATATATACAAGCAATGAATCTATGATTACCAAATATCTCTTGGAAGTTATCCAATCCTGTTTTTCATTTCTTTTTTTTTTTTTTTTGATGCTGTTTCCTTCTTTCTTTGATTAAAAAAGAAAAAGCATTTGCAACGTCAAGTTTTTATTCTTTTGCTACATGTATATAGGACTATATGTATTGATACTACACCTTCGCAAAAGTTGGCAGGTCTTCTCTGCCAACAGTACTAGATCTTATATTTGGAAGTGCATGCAAAATATGATATAGGCCTAGTTTCACAATCTGCTCAGTTCATTGCATTCTGTGACATGTCATTGTCTATTCAAATATCATGGAACTGTGATGTGAGATTCCCAAACTTATGTCAGCTGTCAAATTTATGGCATTCTTTTTTAGATGTTCACTACACAAAACTTAGGTCTATATCATATGCATTTGTATGCAGGTATGTAGCACAGTAGGCTTATCTCAGTATGTGGCTTCCCATGTTCCCCTCTCTTCCTCCTAGCTATTCAGATACTGTGCAGGGGAGGATGTGACAGATTCAATCTTTGCCTTATTTCTCTCCCTCTCCCCACCCCCTCTCTCTCTCTCTCTGTTTCTGCACTGGTGATAAGGAATTGGGACAGCCAGCAATGAAGGTTTATTTTCTGTCAGGACTGAAGTATAGATTGTATCAATGCAATGGAAAACAATGAAACAACATGTATCAGATGAAAAAAATGGATCACGTGCAACAAATCAGTTTCAAATTGATCCGAGACTACAACTTTGTTGTACTGTACCAGAATTGACATTTATCAGAATTCGTTTCGTGTTGTCATCACCAGCAGTGGCAGCAACAAACACTTAGTAAGTGCAACACAAAAACAGTGAAACTAAGAAAAACAAGCAAAGGAAACAAATCTTAAAAAAAAAAAAAAAGAAGAAGAGGAAGATGAAACAAGAAAAACTTGCCTGAAAGATTGTGCAGAGGCTAACTGTACTGAAGCACAAAGCACCATTAATAGGCAGCTAAGGCCTACCAGACCCGGTATGAGCCAATTCATGTAGGCCTACATGTACATGTGACTGTATTGGGTTAGTCAGATCTCAACAAAGCAATGTTGTTGGTCTACCTTTCCTTATTCCCATCTTTCTCATTCTCCTCACACTGTTCAGTCTCTGGCCTTTCCCAGGCAGGAATAGGAGATTGGAAATAGCAGAATAAGATGCAAGGATTACTATTACCGTGTTAGCTTTATGATGGCAAACCTCTTGCCTCATCTCCTTATGTGGAGTCCCATTGAAAGCTGTGTTTGTTGGAAAACACTGAATATAATCTAAAGACTACTGGTTTATCTAGTCTGTAAATGTTTCAATTCAGGAGCCAGAGACAAAAGGGGACTTGATAAGCTAAAAAAGAATTTGACAAAAACTGCAGCCTGTGTTCTAAAGATAAACATTAATTAACCAAGTCTAAATGTCTTTCCATTTGCACCTCGCATATAGAATAAGATGATAGTTTGTGTAAATCTTATTTTCATTCATTCAAAATTCAGAGGGTCACAGCTGTTTGTTACATGTATACGCCTATCCAAAGTTGTCATCATGTTGTTGATGAATACATGTACTTACTTTATTCTTGGAAAGCACACTGTCTTTAAAGATTAATTTTCATCAAGACAACTAGCTAAGAATGCCTAAGATGGAATAATGGGCGGCACTGCAGTTTGCAGTTATACGTACCATAGGCCTACTGCAGTCCCTCATACAGCATTGCGTTTTTTTTTTTTGGTCAGTTGCAGACAACAGAGTTCTAGGACCATGTTCCCGAGTTGAATGCTAACATTAACATTATTTTTATATCGGGGAGTTCTCTTATCTTAGCCACTGTTTGCTTTTCCCGCGTAGGCCTACACAAAAGAGACAGGATATTGAAATACATGTATAAATTGAATAAGTAACGGATGAAATGCTATTATAATATTAATACATGCATGGTCATAGAATAGGCCCGGATTTGGCGTAATAATGATCATAATAAGAATACACCAAACAATACCGGTAATAACAGCACATTCACTATTGTACGTGTAATTAAATTGGCCTATCTTGAACAAACCTATCTGTAGATCTGAATGAAACGAAATGTCTGGAAGTGTATAAATTACACAGCTAGGTCGACGAGTGTGCCAGAGCATGGAGCTACACGTCGTTTGTAGACCTTTATGCGGACTGTATGGTCGGCTGGACCTGTAGAATCTCGCCAGGAAATTCCATCTATCGGCACACTGAAGTGGGTCGCCAGAGGTTACAGAGACCTTTACCAAGGCCAACATTCCATAATACAGTGTGCTTCGTTACATCGACACCATATGGTGTGCACGGACCAAACAGCATGGAAATGAAAATCCATGTATGTATGAGTCGATGTCACGTGTTGCTCACAGAGCACAGCTATTAGAGAGAGAGAGAGAGAGAGAGAGAAGGAGAGAGAGAGAATATTGTACATCCTTTTAAACCGGGAAGAGAGTTGATAGGCTGGGGGAATACGGTTAAAAGAAACGAGCTGATTTGATTATCATCATTCTATAATCAACGAAAAAACTTGAACATTATGGAAATTAACACTCTCAAAGCGGGCTAGGCCTAACTACTGTTACTCTCCAAGTCCGCAGCTTCAGTGAAAAGGTGACGTTAGACAGCGTTGACAACGAGTTATACATATAACTGATTGTACCTGCTGAGCCACTGATAAGGAATTGTTTTCTCCTGATTCTTTTCTTTTATCCCATCCTCATCTTTTCTAACGGTCTACCTCTTCTTTTTCTTCCTCTTAGCCAAACCTGTCTTCGTTTTCCTTTTTCTGTCTTTCCTTTCTTGACCCTCCTCACAACTTTGTATCTCTCTCCCACCTTTGCCCTCTAGCTTTTATCATTGTTTCTCTTTTCTCTTTCTGCCTTTGTTTGCATCTTCGCCCGTCTCTCCCACTCTCCACCTCTCTCTTATTAATACATTATTGTTATTATTAGGCTACTTTATCTCGTCGGCATCTCTCTTTTAGTCTTTCTTTGTATCTCTGTCTGTCTCTTTCACTCTCTCAGATGTTTATTATTATTTTTATTTTAATGTAGGCCTACAGTGCAGCCCATTTAAAGTCTACTTGCTTAATTAAGATAGCCTACGCTGTACATGTAAATTCTTCCTTGAAGTCAACGAATCCCTCTTTTTGCAGTCTTCCTAAGATTTTTACATTCATTTTTTTTTTTTTTGTCAAGCGTGTTTGAAGTCAATTTTTCCAGAGATGTTGACTTTCAAACTTGACTTTATCGTATGTGAAGACGTGTCCAATTCTTTACACCACACAGGCGCCAACTCAAGGCCCGAGTACAATAATTTAAGCTTACTGTATACCGGGATTTTATTTTAGGTAAATAATTTTTAAAGACCCGGCGAGATAAAGCGGCAAATTTGCATAAATCGAAAAATTAATATTCCTTGATTTGTTATTATTTTAACTTTTGTCTGTTTGATTCATTTCATTGTTTACAAAAATTTTCATTTTCCACTGCTCAATGAATGTTTATCCAGTTCGGTCTGCAATCTTAAGTGTGATTTGAGTATGGGTCCCTTGGGCGATCAAATTTGACAGCCTTGCTTCTCACTAGCTCATTTTGCATGCAATAGTTCATATTCGACTAAGTACAGACTTGAAAATCCCAGGCGGGGTGTTTGTGGGGCCTATCCTCCTGCTAAAAATAGAACACTCATAGTATGTGTGTTACGCATCCCACAACGAAATCCCACAACAATAGTAAAACACAAGATTTCAGGAAAAACCCAACGCCAGAAGTACGCCAGGGGTTTTACCTACGTCATTGACACTACTCACTCCTGCTATTATTTGGAGGGCATCTAGATTCAATAGGCTCATAGCAAAAAGCTTGAGTGTAAGAGGCCTGAAAGAGATGTGAAAATATGTGTTTAAAATAAAATGCGAAAGAGATGTAACAAAAAGATATAAAGAGATATGAAACAGGTGTGAAAAAAAAAAAAAAAAAGAAAAGATGTGAAGAAGATCTAGAAGAGACTTAAAAGAATAACTGTAAAGGAGATGATTGTGGAGGAGATGTTTAGAGAGATGTCAAAGAGGTGGAGAAAAGGGTGTGAAGTGAAGTAAGATAATTGTGAAACTTATGTAAAAAAAAAAAAAAAAGGATGTGAAAAGAGTGGAAAGTAATGTGAAAGAGCTGTCGGGAGAAATATGAATGTGATATGAAGAGGCGTGACGAAATGTGAAAGTGATTATGAAAGAGATGTGAAAAGGATGTGAAATGACTTTGAAAGTGATTTGACAATGATGTAAACGAGGTGTCCAGATAAACATGAGTGCGTTGTGAAAGAGTGTGAAAAGGCGTAAAATGATGTGACAGTGATGTGAAAGAGATGTGAAAGAGCTGTATACATGTATGTGATATGAAAGAGATGTGAAAAAATGTGAAGGTGTTATAAAAGAGATGTGAAAAGATGTGAGAGTGATGTAAAAAGAGGTGTGAAACAGCTAGGACATGATGTGAAAGAGTTGTGGAAATGATGTATAAAAAGTTTGAAAAAGATTTGACATAGACATGAAAGGTGTGAAGATACATGTACAGTACATATATAAAAAGCGTGAAAAGGATTTGATATAGATAAGTTGTGAAAGTGGGGTGAGAAGTGAAAGTGATGTAGGAGGTATGACGTAAAAGTGATGCAAAAGAGTGGTGGAGTGATGAAAAAGTAATTTGTTAGTGCCGTGAAAGTAATGAAAAAGACATTTGTTGGAGCTGTGAAAGTGTTGTGTATGACATGACAGTGTGAAAGAAAAGAAACATAACTGTGAAAAATTAAAATGTGAATATAATGTGAAAGCTCTGCGGAAGAACTGAAAAAGATCTGAGAGCGATTCTGAAAGACTTGTGAAAGGGAAATGTGAAGTCATTGGAAGTCATTTTTGAAACCGCTGGGGGAGATGATTTTAACCATTACCATCGAATTCGGAATGGTCAAATTAGAGGAAAATAATTAAAAAAAAAAAAAAAAATCGAAATCACTCATGGTTGCCATGGCAACAGCCGTCATCTTAGATTTTACTACTCGATATTTCGAAATTTACTATAAAGGACT
>JBCAUA010043456.1:0-11868 GCA_038406235.1 Peronia verruculata
CCCCCTGTAGTGGTGGTTATCTCAGCTGTCCACAACCGTGGTCAAAAAATAATATAACACAATAGTTATGTGACAACGTCATTGTGTTGTCCCCAACCTAACCCTCCTCTTTCTCTCCGGCTGGACCTTTATATAGACGCCACCCCCTCTCGGACTTACGCGTGCTCACTATGACCATCTGCACACAAAAACCGTGACGTAGTGGGCACACGTGACGTAATTCACATACATAAAGTCTGACTAAAACCCGTCTCGAACTCCTTCGAACTTACGCGTGCTCACCAGCGCCATCGTCAAACATAAAACCATGACGTAGTGCGCACGCATAACCTACTCCACATACATACTTGCATGGGTCCAGCGTATACAATTACGATCAGCTGATCATCGCTCACAACACACACTCTCGTGTACCCAACATCCATAATCATGATTAGGTCCACATAGAAAATCATTTACAAAACCTCAGACATACGACGACAAAAGGACAGACAGACAGAGAGAGACATTTTAAAAAAAAGAGAGAGGTAGAGAAAGACGGGTCAAGGAAATAACACCTGGATAAACAGACTGACAGACATAGAATCAATCATGAAATTGCACCTTGCCTGTGTAAACATTTCAGTAACACAACTGTAATTTATCTAAAGTTGTCGACCATAATATTTATCTGCTTAAGGGTATGTGTCAAACATGAAAACCCACAACACTCCATCTCAACAGTCACATCACTTGTAGCAACCTAAGTCAGAATTCAGACAGGCAAACAGACAGACGTCCTGACACATACCAAGAAAAAAAAAAAACACTCATACACACACGGTAAACGTGATGAGAAAGAAATACGAAGACAGACTGACAGACATTCAGACAAGAAAACAGAGAGATTGCAGACATACATTGATAACAGCACTGATTATAACTCACCACCATCGTCATAGCCTCCAACGGTTAATGTGTAGTCTACCGGATTAAGATCAAAGCTGGTGTAGATCCTGGTGTAGCTCTGGTTATTGAGGACCATATCAACACGGAGCTCGCACGGGCGGGTTCCCATTATTCTCACCATGTTCTTCAGACCTGTGATTTGGGACAGTGACAATAATATTGTATACATAAAAAAACAGGAACATGCTTAATACGATTTCATTAATAACAGCAATAATATGACAGTAATAATGTGATATATAATAATATAAAAATCATCTCATCTCTTGATGCAAACTATAAGCAAGGTGGAGGAGCACATCTCTTGCATCCCCAATAACACTGAAAAGCACATCTCCAACTCTTTGGGGCAGCTCCACTCCACTGACAGCCCGCAGCTCCTGCCTACATCTTTTGATAAACCAGTGTCGGCAAAGCCTCAAGAGACCTTTAAAACAGCAGCCGACAATAAGCCAAACCAACCAAAACGAGATCGTTTTATGCAAAAAGCTGTATACCCATACAAATACATGAACTCCAACAAACGATTCACATACCCTAAACTCCCTCAGAAGGAGGCCTTCGACAGATTACATTCACCCGCAAAAAGTATGGGAAATCTCTGCTTTGCAGGACCGTGGGAATCTATCATGATCTTCACAATCGGACCGATGTTCTACTTCTAACAGGCGTCTTGGAGACATTGAAAAAAACATGCTTGAGGCAGTGGACCTTAGATCGTGACCACTGTTATACTAGACCGCAACTATCATAGGGCGCTCTGCTCAAGAAGACAAAAGTGGAACTAGAACTGCTCACAAACTACTACCAACATCTATTCATCGTTAAGGGAATGCGCGAAGGTATCTCTATGGTTTCGAAGCGTTATGATAAGGCCAACAACCTACTTTTTGAGAGGCATGATCCCAAAAAAGCCCAGAGGTTATATCCTATATCTCTACGCAAACATTCTATAGATCCTTTCCACGTTGGTGTTTAGTTCCTTGTTTAGAGTTCGATTTTTTGTAGGCGGACGCGGAAGCGAAAAGTCATAAGTGAACGACCTATATGGATGGGCCAAGAGGCAACCATTGCTAACAAGTAATTTCCGGTGGGTGGAAGACTGTGATAAGCTTCCTATCCCAGAGCATCTGGCAGACAGCCCAGAGGGTTATACTGTGGAAGCCGATCTGGAGTACCCAGAGATTTCGGTCATACTAAGTGGAATGTAAACGAAGACTCACCCAGCCAGAATTCTCCTTGGAGCGAACCGAAGCCATTTTCGTATTCAGCATAACTGCGATTGAAATCCAGGCTTTGACCAAATCGCCTCTGGAACATCTGTAAATTACAGGTCAAAAGTGGAACTTGTAAACCCAATGTTGCACTTACCCCATTTACTCCATCTTTTTCGCCTAAACCGATATCCCCTTTCTTCCTAGAGGCGGAAATGGGACTGGATGGGTGGGTGGATGGGGTGGTGTTTATATATGTATAGTTTCTTTTTCTTTTTCAACTAGTGTTTAGGAAGTTTTTGTTTATTCTTGTTCCTTTTTAGAATGTAAAAATACACGTGGACATGTTTTTGTTTTTTGTTTTTTCTCACGTGTTTGAACAATGGCTTTCAAAGCTATGCCTGACCTAGTTCTATCCAGGCCAGTCTATTGTCATCCAGGCTTCTGGTTTCTATATTGGAATTGTAGATCATTAATATTCCACTGGATATCGTAAGAGCATCCAAAATTATTTAATGATGATTTCCTCTAGCAATATCAGGGAGCCCCGTTGCTGACTCTGAAGGCCGCACACTGTACTAAGTATCACAGGTACTTTTTTCTGTCCAGAGTATAAGTTGACTACTATATTATTGGTCGTCAACATAATCTCGCTTTTGACCCTGAGAGACGTGTCTCAGGAAACAAAAATGACTATAGAGGGAAATCTATGGCGAAGGTAATCATGGCAAAAACAGAAGGAAAAATAAGAGTATCGACATAAGAAAAGGCAAATAAAGAACCCATGAAGGGAACTCTATTACCAGAGACAAACTGTAATTTTTTAAGAAATTCAAATGCATTTTTCTTGGAGGAGGCTATTTCAGACAACTATTTTGCAATCTGCTTTTACAAAATTTATTTCTCAAACGTGTCATCAATTCACAATAAAATAGTAACGGTAAGAAGAAAGAGAAGAAGAAAGTGACAGGAATTTTCAATATCCTGTTAAGCTTTTAAGAAAATTAGAGATTTGAGGACGAATTCACAGAACCTCCCTGATTATACCATACATATCGATTTTGAAAATGAATAATATATAGTTTAAACTCCTTTTCGAAATTCCTTTCAATATGTTTGTAAATAATGAACTGAAACATACACATCCACAATTTCAAGGAAACGGATTGAAAATGTAGAATCCTATTTATAGAAAACGTACGCAATATTGTGGGGGGAAAAAACACGATTGTTTTCCCTGTTTTGACCCCGCTACTACCACCAGCATTTTGAAATTCTACAAGGGCACTTTCATCCCTCCCAATAAGATTCTACTTCCATTTCCCTTTCTTCATTCTACCCTCTGTTATTTCTTTACCTCCTCTTTCTGCTCAGTCGATTTCATTTATTGTAACACCCTGTGCTATTTAGCCGTATTGAGTTCCTTCTTTTTATATTCTTCCCCAATCATCTCTGTCTATTAATCTTCAGTCATTGGCCAGCCTCTAAGAAAACTGTTTCTCTCAGCTTATCTGTCTGGCTATCTGCCTGTCTTTCTGGTTGGCTGTCTGATTCTGTCATAAAATCTGACTACTGTGGCACAACATGATTAATTGTGTTGAATTAATGTTTATATAAACCACAACTTTAGGCTGCCCTAAGCTGAGAGATCTTACCGTCCAAATTTGTCCATCACTTCGGAGTTCACAAATCACATTAATGGGATTCACGTGTCGACTGTCCAGATTGAGTTGTACGATTTGCTGGCCTGAAGTCAAGTTGGCCTCCTCACAACTCGCAGGGCCTGGTGAATGAAGACATCTTTGTAGTGTATTGCCATGACGAAATGAGAACTATCTATGCAATTATTATAATATAACAGCCAACTTCTATCGGAGCTGATATGCAATTACAAGAAATAAAACGTATGAAAAAGCAAGAAACAATGACAGATAGAAAGAAATGTAGACAGGAAAGAGGAAGACATAAAAAAGAAGAAAAACAAAAATGACATAAAGAAAGAAAGAAAGAGCATGGGATAGCAATTCTGATAGGTACCAGGAAATGATAAAAGAGGCCTGACGCATTTCTGATTGTTCACTTGGCATAGCTTGAAAAATAAGATACACGTTATTTAATAATGAAAGAGGGGAGAAGGTATTACTGCGATGAATAAATGAGAAAAAAAAAATGACATAGTACAAGAGCTTTAGACAATGCATGAAACAAATAATCACAGATGGAGAGACAGTTGGTTACATATATTTATCCTTCTCACTCTTGAGAATCTCAATTTCCTGTCGTGCATTCATCAGCTCTTGGCTCATGTTCAAAAGTTGATGTCTTATTTCCATTAATTCCTGGCTTGTATTGACCAGATCTTGAGTTGTGTTTTGGCAGGAGAAGTTCAGATGAGAAAGATCTGTTTCTAATTTCTGAATTCTGGCCACCAACTCATCTTTAGTGGAATCTGCAAGTTGACATCGTAAATTGATTATGAGGATAAGGACAGAGCAACGGTGTCAGATTAGAAGCAGTCGGGCAAACACCTTAGAACATTAATGAAGTTAAGGAATTTTTAACTTCATATATATTTTTTTTTTTACACTAGTAACAGTTAAAGAGGAATAAAAATTGAGTAAAAAGTATTTTTAAAAAACGTTAAAAATGACAACAACAGTATTAATTAATTTTCAATGGCCTAATTCAATTTTGAAATACAAATATTTAAATTATCAAACGCATGCTTTACTTTGCTCTTCACTTAACTTTTGTTCTCAGTGTAAGGAAATGGTACAGTACTAAAAGTTAAAAATCGCACGGTGGCTGTAAATTATCTAAAAAAAATATGAAAGAGAAAAATCTACGAGTGTGTATCATTCACTTAGCACCAGAATGAGCTGTACCACACTTCAAAGAAAATAGGTTCTAAATTAAACAAGGTAAGCCCATTAATTTTTACAAGGCACTCTTCAAACGTACAACTAGAGTAATAGGTAATGAATTTATTTTTCAAACCATTTTTGTGATGTATATTGTCTTCTTTTACTGATCATTAACTCATAGTCTCAGATTTGATATTTGCAGTCAACACTCGTTTGCAATACAAAATATGATTTCCATGAACTTTTAAAAAACACCACGTTTAAATGGATTTTATCGAGATGTAATTCAGTTTTCAGCCCTATCTTGATCATTATTATTCTGGAAACTTTGTCAATCGCTGTATGGTTATCCAAAGTATTGTCATGTATGAAACCAATTTGGACATTTTTGAAGACATCAGACATATGCAACTGCATTTGGTATCAAAGTTCTGCACAACATATCCCCTGGTGGAGTGATAGTGAGTGTCGGATTGGGTGAGAAAAAAAAAAAGTTTCACTGACCACAGTTATTAGGAAGTCTGTGGTCTCAAGCTCCATGAGCATGCAAATAACCTGTCCCACATTAAGTTTCATACCTACATTTTCTTTTTTCTTTTCTTCTTCTGGAGCTCTTTTGCTCGCTCTCTCTCTCTTTCTCTCTCTCTCTCTCTCTCTCTTTGTGCATCTCTCTGTCTCTCTGTCTCTCTTTGTGTCTCTTTCCCTCTCCCTCTCTCTCTCTCTCGCTCGCTCGCTCGCTCGCTCTTGAAGCGCCAGAGCCAACGGCCGATCTGTGCAAAACAAGGCAGAATGTGATGTCACATTCAACCGCTGCAGTTGTGATCTTGGCAATCTGCTTTTCTCAGACACATTAGGTTTTACAGTTAATTTCATTGCTATCGCCCAAAGTGTTGGCTCAGCAGGTCAGAATAGCCAAATCTTCTCCTCAGATAGACCAACTGCCTGAACAAGATCTATAACTGTAGTGTTTACCATCGCACTTGAGCAAACGGCCTTCTATAATGAGTTATTCTCCTGCTTTAGTTTTACACTAGAACGTTCCCATCTTCTACAAACAGTTGCCACATAAATTCCCATCATTATGTCTGGGCACAACTCGAGTAAAATGAGCTACATATTACAAATTTAGATGTAGACTTGTGAGGCAAGTAATGCCCAGGTCTAGTCATGACCTACCCACAACTGGCACATGGGCTTCCCACAACTGTCATATGGCCTACTCACAACTGTCACATGACATACCCACAACTGTACATGGCCTACTTACAACTGTCACACGACCTATCCACAGCTGTCACATGATGTGCCCACGACTGTCACATGGCCTACCCACAACTGTCACATGGCCTACCCACAACTGTCACATGACCTACCCACAACTGTCACATGGTCTACCCACAACTGTCACATGACCTACCCGCAAATTATCACATGGCCTGCCCACAACTGCCACATGACCTATCCACAACTGTCACATGGCCTACCCACAACTGTCACATGGCCTACCCACAACTATCACATGGCCTACACACAACTGTCACATGACCTACCCACAAATTATCACATGGCCTACCCACAACTGTCACACGGCCTATCTACAACTGTCACATGGCCTACCCACAAACTATCACATGGCCTACCCACAAACTATCACATGGCCTACCTACAAACTATCACATGGCCTACCCACAGCTGTTACATGACTTTCCACAACTGTCACGTGACTTACCCACAACTGTCACACTACCACCCTCAGCTGTCACATGACCTACCCACATCTGTTACATGACCTTCGACAATTGTCAATTGACCCACAACTGTCACATGACCTACCCACAGCTGTACATGACCTACCCACAGCTGTCACGTTGATAATACGACTGAAGTGTACGGGAATGCCTGTCAAGCCCAGAGCTGACACAATACATGAGTACTGGCCTTCAAAACTGTGAGTCGGATGTTCCCATCTGATCTCCAGATATGCCTCGAGACCCTAAAGCAGATAAGATATTTTAGAAATTGTTTCATAGAGGAAAAAGATAAAGTAGGGAATAGATCTAATAATTAGCAAGAAAAACAGAACAAAACATCTCAGATTAAAAAAAATAAAAAGAGGAAAAATCCAAATAATAACAAAAATTATTAATGACTATGTGAATTTAAAGAAAAAGGAAGATAGCATCGCACAAGGGTGGAGGTAGAGCGAGAGAGAAAGAAAAGAAAAAAAAACTAGATAGATAACAATAAAATGGAGGCTGAAGATGCAAATTAATATACTCACAGAGAAAAGAGTGAGAAAAGGCAGTGTGTGTGTGTGTGTGTGCGTACGTGCGTGCGTGCGTGCGTGCGTGCGTGCGTGCGTGCGTGCGTGTGTGTGTGTGTGTGTGTGTGTGTGTGTGTGTGATTTGTTATTGGTTGATTTTGTTGTTGTTTGTTCTTGTGGTTTTGTTTTATTTTTCGTATTCCAAGACAAAAGTCCTGGTTTTTAATTTTACCAAATCCTACAGATTCTGACTGGCCTCACAGACAATTGAATCAAACACTTGCCATTCAGTTTCGTAATTTTCTTGTTTCGATTAGCAGCTGGGTGAAAGGATTAGACACCAGATATCTGAGGTCAAGTGGTAAGTTTTGGCTTTAAAAAAAATATCGCATTTTAGCAAGTAAGAGTAAGAGTATCAGAGAGACCGTATCTTTTTGTTGCCTGCTTTTTTGTGTTACTACAGCTATAAGCAGCACGAAGATGACTAGAAATGCATGAAGATTGTTGACAGGGCATTGTGGTACACCATGAATACAAAATGAGGCGTTTAACTCTATAACGCACATACTATTAAAACGGAAGGGAAAGTTCCCCTATGTCTACTGCATTAATTACAGCATCTACTGTTAATAACATGCAGGCGATTAATTCAGAAACATGAAAATAGAGATGACCGTAAAGTAATTACATTCACTGATCCGGACACGACAACGTTATTTTGTCCTGGTGGGACGGTTTCTGCAGATGAGAAGGTGGTGACAGAGGCTAGCAGATCGAAGTCATCGAAGCTTTCTTTCACATGGAACAGATCCACTCTCTCAATCTGAAAAAAAAAAACACACTTGTAAGAAATAATTAGAGTCGCCAAATATTGAACTAATTATCTTTCCCTACCATTTGTTATTCATTGAACATTATTGGTAACCACATCGAGAACCTGCATCAATAGGAGATCTTTGTGCTCAGTCCTATTACTTCCCTTTACCAGACAAAGAGGGATTGAACAAGCAGTGTAAAAAGAGAAAAATCACTTTTGCGTCCTGTGCTTGAAACTTTCACGATGAAAAATCCCTAAAAGAAATATGATGTAAAGAGCATGTTTTCTTCTTATTGCTGTAATTTTATCCAGTTTTTTTTTTTTTTTTGCAATCAGTCTTTCTTATGGCAAGCCGTAAAAGGATGTTTTCCTCTTCACACTGTTTGCTCAGCACATCTTTTGAGAAGGAAAGTCTCGTCAAACTGATCTGCTCTTACACAAATCCCTCTTTCGGAAAGGCCAGATAATCTGCGAAACGATCTCCCATTGTAAGTATTTCTATGTCTTTGTCTGAGAGAGAGTCCATCTCCCTGGATGCTCAACAGCTTAGAGGAAAGACAAAAATATCCCTTGACAGACTCGCCAATGCTGACCAACTACTCAAAGTAATGCAAAATTGATAAACAGTCCAAGAGATGAAAGAGATATTTCTTCAGACTCATTTTCTAACTTCTAAAGTTATGCTTTCATCAGTTTATGATGGAATTCAAATAACAATTTGTTACAATAGTGGTAGGCTATAACAGTATGTCATCAATATTTTGTAATGTATCGTTTCGATTTGGCTGCCGCAGTTGTTGTTGTTGTTTTTGTTGTTGTTTTGTTGTTTTTGTTTTTGTTGTTGTTGTTGTTTATTTCTTTATTTTTTTATCTATTTATTTATTTTTGTAAGACGATATTGAGAGTTACATTATTTCAAAAAAAAATGACAGTCGTAAGCGAAAACCAATCTCAGGAACAATATTTTTAATTAACGCTTATATTTATGGCATCATTTATTTCTAAAACAAAAGAAATATTCAGGGTATGGGGTTATGCATTAGTGATAGAAGACAGTAGAGCAAAGCTCAGGCAGGGCAGTGCATAACTGGATTACAGTAGAAGATGGACAGGATATTACATCTTGCCCTACAGCTGTAGTATGAAGAAAAAGAAAGGTGGGAAACATATCTTCTCATTTCCAAGTTTAACTGATTATGAGAACTAAAAATTAATGACACTAAAAGAAAATTACTTTTGGATGGTCAAAATGCCATCGAATGCCCAATGATGCTGGAGTTAACGTCAGTCCCATAATCTACTGCTCCTCTTTCTCATATGTTTTGGTCAAAAAGAGACCAATTAATAATAGCTGTTTGTCTCCATGTTCAAGTTTGCATTCACCACCAAAGCTTTAAGCTTTTGAAATAAGGTTCAGAAGATATTGTAAAGTGTGGCTTCTCCAGCAGATTCTTCATTCTTCAGACGCATTAACAACGATCCAACATCTGCCCAGTTCTTACCCTTTGGTGATGGTTCCACTGTTTTGTAGGGTTGAAATTGGATAAGATCTCCACAAGGGAAGCTGAAATCCCATACTTTGTAACCATATTTAATTGATTTAACTTGTAAAGATGGTTTGCTTGATATCTCCCGTAGTAAGGAATCATGCATTGAGCCACTGAGTCTTAGACCAGGCCATGGTTTCCATAAGCTTTTCAATCTCCTATAGTGGTGGTTATCTCAGCTGTCCACAACCGTGGTCAAAAAATAACAAAACACTATGTGTGTCATGTTATCAATGTTCTTAGACCAGTACTAAAGACATGATTATTTCAGGCTTGAGGTAAGAGGACAAAACCTGAACATCTTGTCCTCTGTGCAGAGATTTTTGTAGTAACAGGAACACATGTGCCATTTAAACCGCTTGACATAGCGTCACATGCATTCACAGAAGCTGCTCTCATCTTTCTTATCACTGATTAAAGAACATCTTCATCCCACACAGGTTTTCAGTGTCACAAATCCACTATCGTTCAATTGCGTCATCGGAAGATTATTTACTGTGGTACCTTTCCCTTTTCATCCTTCAGTGTTAACATGTGTGGATTCATTTGTTGCAGGTGGTGCTGTTTAAATCCGAACAAATTGAAATCCGTCTCTGATTCTTGAGCCGCATCGATGAACCCATTGATATTTAACATTGTGTGAAATAAAAGACAGGGATCGGGGATGAGCATGGAAAGAGATGGACAGAATAGTATCTATTATTTCTCTGCATTGGCTGCTATTCAATTTTCATAATATATTATTATATTGAGGTCAATAGATCAAAGAATGTTCTATGAAATTTGGGAACCTCATTTTTTATAACGTCACACTAAATCTAGCCCAAATGCAATATGTCTACATCTAAGTATAGCAAAGAAAGAACAAATACGTCTCATAAACATTCTGGAACATTCAAACCCTTGAGATTTATCACTACCAAAACTGTGAAAAAGCTAATGTGTGACCAGTCAGTCTAACTTTGCCTGAACATTGCTGGAAAATACGGGGCCTCTCCTGAGCAGCTTCTCACCTTTGAGACAGTACTTTGTGACCAAATATAGTTCGGAAATAGTGTATTGCAAATGCCTTTTCATGCGTAAACATATCAAAAGGCATAATGGCAAAAGAAACAAAATGTGAAAAGTTTCTCTTCATCATCCTCTATTCCTCTAAGTTTTCTTTGATTCTTGGTATCGTGGAGAACCTTTAAAATGTCTTCTCTCATCCTTCACCTTTCAACTTTTTCCCCAATCCCTGCCCTTCCCTAGTAGTGAACCAACCTGAGACATATCGTAGGCAGGAAAATTGGCAAAGGAACATCTCAAACTGAAATCTTGGGTCAGGCCAACTCTTATCTCCTCAACGGAGGCAGAGAGAACGGGCTGTGGGTCTGGAAAACAAAAGATATCATAACACAGGTTTGTCCATTATTACCTCAGAGCTCTGAGATAAATCTAAATGAGGATCTTAGTCCTATAAAAATGGCTGTTCGTTAGCTTTACACGGAAATCAATTTTTAATTTTCTTTTGAGATCTTATTAGAAAGTCGAAGTAAACTGTTACCTGTAAAATGATACTTTTGTCTAATTAGTCTGACTGTAGTGTCATTTGGTAACACAATTTCCTGGATAATCTAACACTAGATTTGTTGGATTATACTGGAAACGATGTGGTTTTACACTATTCTAGAGACTGTTCATCACAGTAATTTCGTGTCTCTAAAACGTCCATTGCCTTTTATTCAAGGAGGCTACAAATCTGGGTCTTGCAGACATTCAGTTCACATAAAACGTTGCTGCAGTCCCAGCTGAAATTTGGACAAACATATTCTTAAAGCAGATAGGCGGATTGACAATTCAGTGGGTAAGCGAACAGATAAATAGGTAGCTAAGTAAGGAAGTTCGTGGATCAGTGGATGAATAGGTTAGTCGGTAGTTAAGTACATAGGTAAGGCTGTGATTTTCTTTTTGATTACAAATAGACAATTTTAAACATTTCCATTGACTTCAGAATTTCCAAATTAAAGAGAAACAGTGAAAGAAAACATTTTCTTTTTTAAATCACTGGCTGAAACGGTTGCCATGAAAACGATATCGTCTTAGATTTTGGTTTCTCAGAAATAGCTTTCTTTGAAATATATCGTTTCGACAAAAAAAAAAAAAAATATGTGGGATCTGATGAAACTTGATCAACTTGTTCATTGGAATATTTTTCTTAAAGCCTACTTACATT
>JBCAUA010043467.1:0-11867 GCA_038406235.1 Peronia verruculata
TTGGCTGCTAGAAGTTTATTATTTTACAACAAATAGCATAGGTTGTCTGTGACGTTGCACTACCCCTTTAAGGTGACTCTCTATCTAACATCGTAGATCTATACTCTAGATCTTACTTTCAGATTCACACATTAAATTAGGCCTATTAAGTTTAAAATTAAGATACAAATGTCAAATAGGCCTATTGATACTAATGATAGTGCAGTTGTCATTTATGGTGAAAATAAACGGCTGGTAAATAACTAGTAAATTCAGTAGGTCAAGTTTATAGTGCCAATGGAAAGTACCATCTCCATTTTCATTACAATTTACAAGCAATGCAATGAGGTATCTTTTTTTTTTTTTTTGCAGATGCAAGTTCAGATTGCTGCTTTCTGCAAAGAATTCAATGAAAAGACTGCACACATAAAACCAGCGATACCTCTCCCAACAGAAATCTCTGTCAATGTAAGTTGTAAATGACGTCTTTTGTCTTTGTTTGAGGTCTAAATGACAAGATTAGTTGTAGCTCACACAATAATACTGACAATTCATACACATTGTAACACTAACAGTTTTATGTTTCATATCATTTTTTTTTTTTTTTGCCAAAGATAGAATTGTCTGTTTTCTCTCCACTGATTGCCGTATTCACTGATTCATAAAAGTTTTGCCAAATCTAGGGGCATTGTTGTGTTTTTTGAATCCAACAGATTGTACAGTTATTTTTTGGAGTTGTAAGAAATGGTATTGGTAATATGATAATGATAACGAAGTAGCTATACAAACACGGGTCCCCATAGATTTTATTTTTGCTATACAGACCTGCAGCTATTTTTAGAAATGCCACTTGGTATGCATCCAGTCACAGTCAACAATCGCTGATGGATTTGAGTGCCATATTTTCATCATATGCTGGATTCTAAAGGGTTGTTTGGTTAAAATTTGTGTTTAAGGTTAGGTCAGGGTCCTCAGGAGACTGTTTTTTGCTATCTGTTGTGTTTTCGTGTTTACCTTTTTTTTATGATTGTGCATATGTGACTTCCCTGTTTCATTTTCTAGGCTAGTTATAGCCTAGGAGATGTTGGCAAAGAATCAGTTTTGCAATGAAGAGTAAGTCTCAAGCATTTTTGAATTCTTCAAGAGTTTTCTTCGTGTAATTCAATTATATTTTCAACAATAACACAATAGTCAAGGCTCCAAAACATTACCATACTTATGGTAGCTTTGGATCTAACCCATTCATGTGGAGGCCAAGTAGGTCAGCTTATCAGCAAAACATTGTACATATAGATCTAGACTCTACTTTAATTCCTATGTTTTTGTTGATATTTGACCTTTTTGTCTGCCTTGAAAACTAGATCCAGTAGGATATTTTGTAAACCCGTAACACTTAGGCTTAACAGACTCAGGTCTGGATAGTAAAGTAACACAAAGCAGACTCGGGTCCGCATAGCAACTGCCATATGATAATTCTGTTTGACTGCACGCCCCATTCATGAACTACTATACTTGACATTTATAATTTTTTGGTGTTGAATCACTAATTAATCTTTTGCCACCAAAGAGATCTGTTTTTGTCCCATTTAATTTTGATCCCTTATTAATTTGCTACTGAATAGTATTAAACAGCAGATGTTAAATTGAAAATTCTATAATGTAATATTGCAGATTTTTACTAAGGGAGGCACACTGGCTTCAGGCAACTAAATCCATTGAACAAAAACATGTTACACATTCAAACCTTCTGAAACCAGATTCTTGTAGACAGAAAAAGTAAAAAACTGAGCCTTTTTTTTTTTTTTAAATTAGTGTAAATGTTAGATTTTTTTTTTCTTCATGAAATCAACAGTACAAATTCATAGAATTCTTATATGATGAGATTTGCATACTGGATGGTAGTAGTTGTATTCTATTTATCAAATATACCAAAACAAGTTGGAGGGAAAATTTGTGTGTCATTCTTTGCCACAGCCTAAGCTATGCCTTCAGATGCAAGTATTCTGAATTTACAGTGTCTTTTATTATCTTGTGCTTACATGTGAACTTTAGTCCCATGCAGGCACTTTAGGTCAGTCATAAGTGTAAGTTGCTTGTAGCAAATTTTGACAGAATAATTGACCATTTGTAACGAAGGGCCATTTCTCTCTCAAAAGAATGAGATAGAGGCTTATGTTTCATATGTTTGATTTTTTAAAGAAAGAAGGTATCGATAAAGAGAAAACTGGAACATAACTGCTATGGAATTTTATATGGAAGAATCTCTGTTTATACCTTGCTTGAACGTCTTTCAACTTTATGATTTTGTTTCTATTGCACAACAGCCTGACCGGACATTTAATATCAAGCTATTGAATCCTCCATTAAGTTACTTCCTGTTACAAGCAGCAGGAAGTCAAAAGGGCGCCACCAAACCAGGTAAATCAATCAAGTGCAAAGATTTTTAGAGAGCATTTTGTTTTTCTCTGAAAATATATTTACATCAAATAGAGTCTGACTCAGCAGTATTCACTTCTCTTAAAAACTTTGGAATGAGACTCAATAATGAAAATTTGTATTTTGTTCAAGATCAATTTTAAGCATAAACAACATGAACATAGAGAAAAAGGTAAAGAGCTAGCTGAGAAACTGAGATTACTCACTAATTCTTACTGTATGCACCCTTTCTTAACTTTAAACCTGTGTGCAGCTCACACAAAAAGCAGCACTCAGTATGTGCAGTTGTGTGCTATTTGTTAAGGTACTCATCTCTCTGAGTGGCACAAGTTGCAGTCTGGGTTATACAAAAACAATAATTCCTGCCCTTTTTTTAGCCCGGGATAACCTGGTAATTAGTCATCAGCACTTGGGCATGCTGGCCGTGAGAACTCAGGCGTAACCACTTGGAATGAAAATAATGGATTTCTGAGGAGTAATACAACCTATCCCCCTCACTTACATAGGCATTGATACCTTTGTCATCTACTCTGTGAGTGGAATCTTCTCCAAACGGATAGCTTAGTACAGTCAAGTCCACCCAAACCGAACTCTGATAATGCGAATTTCTGATAATTCGAATAAAAACGAAACAATAGATTTTTTTTTTTCCTCTTTGTGCCCATTAAATGCCTCTCGCATAAATCGAAGCCATCGCCCTTGAGTTTCCTTTAAATCGAACCCGTTAGCAGCGCCCCAAAGGTAAAAATTGGCTTTCGTTCTCTCCACGTGGTTCCCACCCAACAGGGAAAACAAAGGAGGCAGCATCGCGGATGGGGCGAGAGGGATCAGGCAATTAATTTGCATTAATGTACTGTGAATGTGCTGGCACCGTGGCTTCAAGTGGGCCATGTGTTCTGAGGGGGGGGGGGAGGTTTAAGGGGCAGTGCACGAGGAGCAGCGATTCGACCGATAATCAAGCATCCTCACAGAGCCTTTTACTGCTATACAGGTAGACACGGTCAAGCACGTGTATGCACACTATAATAATAACCAGATCTAGATCTAGTATTACGATACTTCGTGTGTGCACAACCAGAGGTGTTGCACCTAGTGCCTGTGTTACAATCACTGCATGGCGGTATAGCTCTAGTCAGTATTTTACATGTGCTCTTTCGCCTGTGTTTGATTAGCTTTATTTTGTAGACTAGATCTATGTGATCGCTTCTTCTAACCCATTGAAGAGAAATAAGATGGCTCTTTCCAGTGAGTCGAAAATGAAAATGTTGCACGAAATAGACAGAAGTGTGATGTCCAAGAAGGCCATAGCTGTAAAGTATGGCATTCCCCCAAATACACTCAATAATGTTAAAACACCGGGAACATGTGGGGAAAGCAGCAGCCTCCTCAACTTTTTTTTTTTTTTCCTCATAGGTAATTAGGGAGTTGTTTCCCTTGTCAAAAAACTGGAAGACGAACTCTCATAAATTGAACCCATGAGGATGGTCCCAGCAAATTTGATTTAAGCGGACTCGACTGTACACCCATTGGCAACTGCACTTACTCATAGTAAATAAGTAATGATATGATAAAGCCGTGAGCTTTCAGCTGTAGGTTTAAGTGATGAGATGAGAATAATCTCTGCACGGTCAGGAATGGATAAATAAATGTTTCGCATTTCCCATCTAAATGGTCAGGTTCGAATACATGTATATCCTTGGCGTGCAAGATCTGCAGGCAAACTCTGTAGGGTGCACTTTGTGGGTTAATACTAGAATGTGGATTGTTACTTTGCTAATACAATGTTGGCATTTGTACAGACTAGCTTCACAGTGATATCTGTCACCATGTCACAGAAATATATGCCATTTTTGGTCCCGGTTTTGTCAAACTGTTGTCATGATAGGCATAACTGTCGCTGATTAGACAATCCTTCAACCCTCAATGGAAATACCTCACTATATTAATTTACTCTAAGACAAAAGCCTGTAAGACAGAATGGAAAACCAAAAACCAAAAGCAAGTTGTCCATTCAGGTCCTAAGTCCCATAAGATCCAAATTTAACAATGATGCAGAAGGAGATACCAAATAGTCTTTGTCATTCCTTTTTGGATAATACTGATAGACACCCTGGTCTATATGGTCCACTCACAAATTCCAACTGATAAGTGATTAAGCTGCTGAGAGTAGAAGTAAGACACAATTATGTATAAATGAAAGCTATAGCAGCCTATGTGTCTTTTGAGCTCTCATGCTCTGCCATCATTTACATAAATTCTACATTGTATGTTTCTTTGTAGTAATTGTAGTCTCATGGAGTCAGATGCTGCGAGAGGGGTGATAACTTACAGTTAAATTGAGAACGGGGTTGCATCTCTTTTTAAATAGTGTTTTGAAACACAGGAGTACAGCCCCTCTACCAGCAACTAGTTTCAAATATTATATCCAAGAAGGGGTGGACTTAAGGAAGGGTTTTGAGGAAGCACATAATCAGTCAGAGCCTACACTGTGTCATTCCAAAGCCCGGGTAGAGTCAGCAGTCAATAGGGAAATAAGTACTAGTGATGGCCGTCCAGTCTTACAAACTGGCAGTTCACCGAGGAGAGCTTTCGCTCATCCATGGTTGGTTAACAGGTCTAGAGTTAACGACTATCGAAAATGTTAAAATGACAATTGAAGTGACTAATTGCTAGTCAGTAGATAATTTTGCTTTGATTTGATAGACAACATCAGGAATGGTTAGGTGAAATGTTTGCCTTACAGTTTATATATTTCTTTTCAATTTTCAACAGGCAAACAGGTATGTGGAATGATCACATTGAAACATATATATGAGATAGCGAAAATCAAAGGTCAGGATCCAGATTTCGCCTGCATGACAATGGAACAAGTATGCAAAAGTGTGATTGGAATAGCTCACAGTATTGGTATTGAGGTGAGTAAATGTGATAAATTAACAGCACTCATATATATAAAATTGCATTGTTTACAAACAATCCTCAATAAACTGCAGTAAAGATTTATACCTTTCTTAATTTTATGTCAGTGGTGTTAGTTTCATTTAAATTTTATGGTAATATTAAGCAGGCTGGACACATCTTTGAAATGGTTACATTTGCTTTTTTCTTATTATAAAAGGATGATAAGTGTTTCAATTATATGTCTCCCATATGAAGAACTCTTGGTCATTGTGACAAGAAAGAAACTTTGATGGTTTTCAGCCAAGTTTCAAGATCTATTAACTTAGCTGAGACAGCACTCCTGGGCATAGTAAAAGAAATGAAAAGATGATAGAAGAAAAAATGGGTGAACAGTATCAGTATCAGAAAGTGGCGGGACCATCTGTGTCATTTTCAAGCTCAGATCAGAGACTAAAAGAGATGGAGGTGTCGTCAAAACAAAATTGTCTTCAGTGGTGCCCCAATACCCTGAATTATTAGAAGAGTGAATCTCATATTTATAAATTATGTCCACTTCAGATGAAAAAAAAGTATTACTTTCAATAATTAAATTTTACTTTGCATCCTTTCTGTTGCTCACAAATTCAAAATCTTACAGTGAGGACATGAGTAAGAGGAAGGCTGACCTAGGCTGTACCTTTGAAAAATTTCTGTATTATTTCAATTACCTGCCTTTCTTTCTCCAGGTAAGAAAAGATCCCATAAGCGTTGAAGAGTTACGAGAATTCCAGGAGAGGAGAGCAGAGGAAGTAGCAGCAGAAGAGAAAGAACTGGAGGAGATGAGAACATCAAAGTTATTGCGATTATAGCACTGATTTATGTTTGTATTTTTGTTAGAATGTTATTTTGTAGATAAATTGAACAAGCAGTACGTAAAAAATATATTTCTTAGAAGTTTATCATTCTTGACCCAAGAGTTCTGTCCCATGTAAACCGGGGCTACTTTGAACAGATATGACTGATTCTTATGAGTTGTTGTAGCCCAGTATCCATTAACACTTACATAGCTGCATGCATGATTGTAAGACATGCTCTGGCTCATCGGGGTACCTCACTGTGGAAAAATTTTGAAGAGTAGATTCCCAACCATCACTGAGTTCAGGCCCTTTATGACTGATTTTCAAAGTGGTCCTGGGTATGAGACTGCCTTGAACACTCATTAAAATATATAAGTGAAGACATTTTCATTCCCTTGTCCTAAGGTACCATTAAAGTACATGCGTTAAGTTTGTGCACTTTATCATAATACAAGAACAAAATGGCTTTAAAATACCATGGCATAATTTTTTTTAAATTAAAATTTCAGAGTATTTTAAAACTGATGATTTCTGTGGTAATTGCAAGCTTGATTACATGCTTGCTGAAATGTGAGGTGAGATTATCACCTAACAAACTCCAGGTGGCTTGTATGGCGAATGAAACAAGATTCAAACCAGTCTTCAAAGCATGTGGAATCAAACCAGCCACTCTTGTTCCTATCATATCTTGTGTTGACAGGCCCACCCTCAGTCCGTGTATTCCATAGGTGCTCTACCTTGTATACAACATACACAGGAAGCATAGTACATGTACCACTTGCTGAGCCACAGAACATTAGTGATGTGGATGACTTCGTACTGTTCATGATCCTTTCTGCATATTTGACACCTTTTCAGAACACACATTTCTTTGACCCATGGTCATCTGATAAATTAGTCTCATCAAAGTTGACTACATGGATGTCTGGAATTTGTGATTGTCCATCCTCGCCAAATCCTTAAGAAACTTTGAAATGTTCAAAGAATTTTCCAGTTTCCTCTTTTGACTTCTCATCTTGTGATTTCTTGATGTTTTGGCAATTGCGACAAGAGAGTTCTTTATCTCTCGACATTATTTTGTCACCCATTATTCTGTAAGCACTGTGTTCTTAAAGCAGGGAATTTCTTGTCCAGTTGTAGCAAGGTAGTCAGCAGTCAAGTAAGGACATATTGGGTTGACAATCTGAAGCCCCACTGTGCTATGGTGGTGAGGTAGCTGACAAACTGGAGCTCTTCAGCCTGTGGCAGAGAAGATTTATGACCAGGAACACCTACATGTTTGTGTTTGATCTTGTTGTGAAGTGTTCCAACGGGAATTTTGTATTATGCAGCTGTATCACGCAGTCATTTCTTTTGCAGTGACTGCTTCAGCAAGCTGTTCCCCCGTGTAATTTTTGTATTGTCTAGCATCGGCTTTCCTTTTGTAAGTCCCCACCATATTTGCAGGGATGCCTTCATCATCTGTGCTGATCTGCGAACACACAAGTAAAAAAGGATAATAAATGTCTTGTAGAACTTTTTTTTTTTATGCATTAGCCCCAATTCAATGTTAATAAATAGTACATTAGTATCCTGCCAGTTAGTTACCTGTGGGTCTAGAGACTCTAAATGCGATAAAAATTTATTAAAAATAATAAAATTCAGCTTTTATTTCTTGTGATACACTCAGTGAAAGAAGTAGTATGTCTTTCACAGATCAACATAAATGTAAACTCAAAGAATGCCTCCTAGAATATAAAAGACAGAATGAAAAAGAGCTCTACCTGGAATGGGGCTACTTTGAACATCTGGGGCTACTTTGAACACCTGTTAATAATCTGGTCCCAATATTGACCTCAACCCATTCAACATAATATCAGAAGCTGGTGTTCATCACTCATTCTCCAACCCCATTTGATATTCTTATCTGATCATTATTATATCCATATCTTAGCATGTCTTATTGACGCTGAAGCTTCATAATTTCCGTCAGTATGATAAAAGTATGGATGATTGACTAGGTACTGTGTTCACCGGTCAGCCATCTTGCAGGCACTGGCAAAATGTACATGTCGAGAAAAATAAGCACTTTAATACTGAAGAATAGATAACGGGCGAATCACTGACAAAAACAAAATGTGGGAAAACTAGATGTAAATGTATTTCATGCAATAAACCCACAATTGTTTTTTTTTTTTTTTTTAACAATTTTGCTTCAAAGTAAGCCCCAAGCTGTTCAAAGTAACCCCAGCTAATGAGTATAATTATTGGTATTTCTGCTTGTGGAGTTAACACAAGTGAACAATTTTCATGGAATTGTGAGATGAAATTCCACAATATTATTACATAATGCAGAAATTAAGAATAATGAAATCAAATGTACTTTGTGCCCCATGTTCTTTGTGTGAAAAATCTGTCTTCATCAGACAACTGAACACATCATGTTGGTACAGATAGAGAATAAGATACCTTGATTTTACTTTCAAGGACTCACACTTAACACTTTTGTGTGATGTATTAGAAAAAGTTTAGACTATTTGCTGAATATTTACTTAAACATTTTATGGCAGAAGGAGTCAAAGGTACTTAGAGTTAGAACATGGAAGTTCTGGACCATTCAACAGTTACCCAAATTCAGGTCTTAGTGTTTTGTATCTTCAAGACCATTTACTTAAAAGCCAAAATTAAAACTCATTTCTTAGAAATTCAGTGAAACAAACAGGTTCAACCGATTCTTTTACTATGTGTACTGCGGCTTATGATGCTCTTATTTTAATCATCTATGAAATTGGACTCACTGACAAAAAATGTGGGCAGACTGGTTGAGTGATTCTTTGTTACATGTATTTTATAAGCAAACAGTGTGGTTTCAAAATGTGTGAATTATGCATTTTATTCATGCCAGAAATGTGCTTGAGGATAGCTTTTTTTTTGTATGATGTGATAGTACTGTATGATATTATTGAATTTTCTATCAATTTAGATACTGAAAGTAGTAAAAGTGGCAGAATGTGATGTGGGTTTTTGTGTAAACGATTAGTCTGAGATTTAAGGCTTCTTTAATAATTTATTTAGGTATGTATCAGGTGTGAGTGAATGAGACACCTTTATTTTTTTTAGAGACATGAGATATACCATACCAGCAACTGCTTTTCTCATTGCAAAAAGGATATAAGTAAAATATTAATTGCTCACTTTGCTTTTGTTTGTATTGCCAATGATTGATGGTTCAGGTGCATTTGTAAGAGACTGTTGTGCAGAATCTTTTCTCTGAATGATATGGATGTTGATATGGGTAAACATATGACTTGGATGAATAGTGAAAATTGAAAATGAGAGCCTTCTAAAATATTAATTCTTTAGATTGTTCAACATTACACCATTTTTGGGTAAAATTCATCATGGTCATGTGTAATTACCTGATCAGTGACTCTTTGTATCATCAGTTTTTGTTATAATTGATAATTAATTCAGTGATTATTCAATAGAAAATAAATGTGCCTGTGAAGATTGTGTTTTCATTTTTTCTTGTATAATATTAATACTTAAGTTGCTTATTGGTGATATTTCATGATCATCTTGTGCATCTCATCAGAAAGCAAAACTATTTATAATAAAGGTACATGGCAGAGATGTTTAGGTACTTTAACTCATGCTCTCACCTCATGACATTGACACAGAAGAAAAAATATTCATTATAAATTACGTTATTTTTATGTTATTTACTTATATTTGTAATATAAAAGAACAGCAACAACAGAAACAAAGAAAAACTCAACCAGTTACAGTAATATGCTAGAGTAAGATCAGATCACTGGTAGTGGGAGAGAAGGGTGGGTATCGAGGTGAGAATGTGAAAAATGTTGAGTGTAATGGACATAATTTGATATGAAAGGAAAAAGAACTGCTTGACACACAAATATATTACATACAGACAAACAAAAAACAAAAATAGTATACATAATATACATGTAGTTCACAATATTTCACATTATTCATTATGTGTGTGCACTCAATTAATACACATAGGGATTCAATTAATTAAACATACCGGTAGTGTATCATGCACACACTTATTCAGATTTTTCTATCAGATTCTTAAAAGAAAAAAAAATGCAAACTGTGGTAATTTACTATTATTTACTCTGAGGGTGAAATATCTTTCACAAATCTGGAATGATGTTGACTAGGACCTGTACTGATTTGGTAATCTCCACGTGTCCTTGCAAGAGAACAGGACAATAAATGGTTACTTTTTGAGTGAGATCTTCAGGGTTTCAGAATGCAACTCATTTTGGGCAGTGGATGTTGTGAGTAAATTTTTATGCGACAAAAAAAAAACAAACACCCGTTAGATTGATGGTCTCCACTCATAATTTATACTACCACTAGGTTCTATAATCAATATTTTTTCTATATCTTTCATTGAATACATGGCACAAACTCTGGATGTTGAGTATTTGTGACGTTGTAAGTGATAATCAGGAAGTGAAGACGGACGAGACGCACACAGGGACAGCGAAATAAGAACAGGAATCCTCAATGTCGAAATGATGCGGAATTAATTGCAGGTGTTTGAAACAATATACACTTCACTTTTTGCTTTTTTCACCTCTTGCCTTACACTCTGGATGGGCCCTTATATATACAGACACTAGCCCATCTAGAACCGAAGTCTCTCAAAGTAAGTCTCTCAGTGTCTCGACCTTTCGTGAACACACAGTTACAGTCAGCTGAGTTTCACTCACACACATAAGGTTAGACCAGAGCCGCCTCGACCTTTCCGGAACACTCACGATCGCAAGGGCCCAGTGCACACAGTTACAGTCACCTGAGCATCACTCACAACACACAGGTCTAGAGTACCTTACCAGACCACAACCGCTGCACAATCATGATTCGTTACAGTAGTCAAAACCACTTTTCAGAAAGGGTTAATTCAAAATACATGTAATAGTTATGAAAAAAAAAAAAAGAGAAACAGAATGAAAGAAAGAGGGAAGGAGAGAGAGAAACAAACTTACTTGGACTCACTTGGAGACTGACTGCATTTTAGCCCCCTCCCTCATGAATATATGTACCTCATCACAGGTGTTCCAATATATCTACGTTTATATACAATGCGTCGAGTTAAAAACACGTTTTAATGTCTTTGAATAAATCTAATCATGATCGATTGAGACAGAAAAGTCCGTTTGAAACCTTAACAATAACATTAATTTTATGCGAAGCTTATCACTAAACAAAACTCGAAGAGACCTGAAAAATGAAATAAATAATCAGGGAGAAAGGTAGTGAAATGATGAGGAATCTGAATCTACATTACTGTTATATTGGTTTCCTCCTAGATCGTGCGACTGCGAGAAGAATGGAGAATAACCGAAGAGAAAAAAAAAAAGGCTTCAATTTAGATCAATACCCATTGACATATTACATATAGTATAATAGACCCAGCGCGTGGCGTCAGCTTCCTTTTTATAATATATATTATTAAGAACAGAGCGTTGGCGCTCAGAGCAAGGACCCGGCTACTAAATGGAAGTAAGCGTGTTAGGAAAAAAAAAAAAAAAACGCACACGAAACACGGGGTGGGGAGGAAAATCCTTCGCTGTGAGTGACAGACCTAAAACATTTATTTTAGAGCCTTTTCGACTTTGATAAATACAGTCGAGTCCACCCAAACCGAACTCTGATAATGCGAATTTCTGATAATTCGAATAAAAACGAAACAATAGA
>JBCAUA010043478.1:0-11866 GCA_038406235.1 Peronia verruculata
GGTTTACAATAACTGAAACATTTCGTCTGAGGCAAAAACACAAAGGAATTTGACACATTGAATTCATGTTGCACTACTCCTTTAAACCATCGATATGTAAGTATCGTTACTTTGTAGTTCAATTACATTTTATCTGAAAAGTAAGAGTACTAAGACACGTTTAAATTAAAGAAGCAAGTATTTGAAAGATCGATCTTTAAGACACCCATAGTTAACACTATCATGGTTATCCTCTCTTTCACAGGCTATAAACTTCGGTCTACTCAGATCCCCTAGCAGCCTGTAACCATGCCAGTTACCATGACAACGGTAGTCCGCCGGTTTCGCTTCCTGCCCCTGCAGCTAACCCTGCTGTTGGTGGTAGTGGTGGGCCTAGTGGTGGTCAGCATGTTGTACGACAGGGAACAGGCACTGTCTGAAGCTCAGCAGTGGGCACTGGTCAGGGAGGCCGAGTGTAAGTTTTCTCAACTTTATTATCACGACGGGATAAACATTGGCATGAAGAAGCCAGATAGGCAATTTGCTGTTATAATACATGTATTATCTATTTATGTATTTAAAAAAAATATATATATTGCTTTACACGTGTTTTGGAGTGTCTATATAGATTACTGGTGGTAGCCATTATATTGTGTTAAATCTATACGTTCGGAATGCTTGTTTCGATTACTGTATACTATAGACACTGTCTAGTTTCGGGGAAGGACGGAAGGGGGGGGGGGGTAGACTGTTTATCTTATGTAGGCTATTACATTTATGCACATTAATCATACTAGGCACAGTAGCCTATATTACAGACCTATATTGTTGATTCCACTGACTGACAACATATTATATGCAGACATTACTTATTTATTTATTTATCTGTAGTCTGTATTACAAGATTGGCCATTTATCACAAATCCATGTATTCATTATTTGACATTAGGCCTCCCGTTCAGGCTCATTTGCGACACGCCATTATCACTATCCAAACCTCTGTGTTCTTTAATTCCTTACTACATGTATTTACATGTACAAGCTTCGCCCTGCCCGTGCATTTGCACGATGTACAAATGGCTGTGTTCGTTCCTGTTGTCTCGTGCATGTCGACATCACTCCATTACCTCTCTTATCTGAACTCTGCCTTTACTCCCAAATCTAAACAAATATGTGCTCTGGCTAAGTTTATGTCTTTGTCGTCATGACAACCAGTAGGGTAACTGTGATTTCACCTCACACCTTCATCAAAGGCAGAAAAAAATGCCTTTGTTCACCGGCTCTGTTCTCATATTACATGACATCTTCATATTCTACATGTATATTTTTTTCTTCTCTCTATCCATCAGTAAAGAAATACAACATGAAAGAAGTGGATTTAGACTACATTCGTGCGGCCGGCTTTGTAGACCATAAAATACAGACCTTAAACGACGATGATATTGCCGACATGAACGACACCCAGCTCATGGTCGCTGTCCACAGTTATCTTGACAACACTGACGTCATTTGCCGGCGTCGCATCCGGATGGGCGTGGTTGGTGACGGAGGCTGGGAGGTCTGTGATGACAACGAAGTACGACCCATATTCCCCTGTTTGGTGTACGCATTCAGCGTCAGGGACGAATCCACTTTTGAGGATGATATTTCCCGCGTCTACGGTTGCGAAGTGCATTCGTTCAACATCAACTACTCGGGAGACGATTACAACCGAACTGGTTCCATTTTTTTGCATCCATACGGAGTCGGTCGATTCTCTGAGATCACACCGGAAGGGAAAGAACTCTACACCCTCAACGACATCCGGACAATTCTAGGTCACCGGAAGCGGAACATTGACCTAATTAAACTTGACATTGAAGGAGGCGAGTGGCCAGCCTTGTATGGTATGCTTCTCTCTGACTCCCTGGACAACGTTAGACAACTGTTGGTAGAATGTCACACAGGTCTGCCCACAAACACAGATCGTCTTCGGCGCGCTATTCGAGTCATGCGCAGTCTGAGTGAGGCAGGGTTCCGCAAATTCTACGTGCACAAAAATCCGAAAGGATCGTTTCACCATCCAAATTTTCCCGTCGTGCGCTCCAAAAATTATGAACTTCATCTTCTCAACACTCGGTTTCTGAAAAAGAAACCCAGTCGGTTAAACACGCAATAAAACATCTATTTGTCATTAATGTTTTTGTCTTGGTAGCTTTGATGTCTTTATGGTTATTAATGTTACAAGCACATGTGCTCAGCTATTCTCCTGTGTAAACCTTTTCACAAACCACAACTTTCATCCCTGTGGTGAGTGTGAGGTTTATGTGGCCACATCTCGCTTCAACACGAACCCCAAATCATGTCAAATAGATACATATGTGGTATACATGTACATGTATATGGACAGTCAAAATGCTGCATACATTCCACATATATTTTCAGATATACACGTTTTATTTTTTCTTACCAGCTACAATAATATTCTGTACTGTGAACAACCCCCCCCCCCGGGGGCACCAGGGCATTACTGAAGACTTGTTTTGGCTCACTATTGTTTCCGTCAGTTTGAGTCTGGGTTAGGTTCATAACAAAACAAAGCTCCCGCCCACTCCTTGATATTGCCCACCTGTTTCTGTCGTCTTCCTCCTCTCGTGCTTTTTTCACTATTCATCCTTTTCTACTCCGATGACTCTTCTGTATTTTCCTTTCTCCTGAGAACCCAACTATAACTGACCTGCTTAAGACTGGTTAACACTTATTAACAGTACTTGATCTTAACACCCCCCTCCCCATCTCATCTCTCCATCCCCTTCTCTCCTATCCGGCATCTAACAAACAAACAAACACACAAATACAAGGACATGCACACAACAAATATAACACCTCATACCTGAAAAGCGTACAAAAACAAAAATAACAAGAAAGACAGATTTGTGTGACTTTCTCCCGAGTAGTTGGCTAAATTCTCCCATTAGTACTAGGACTCGTCTTTGGGCAAGCCACAGAACTAGGTCAAGTCAAAGCCGATGCTTCAGGTCAAAATTGCCTTGAGGTCAGTCATGAATAGTTGGTGCTAGGATAAGGTCAAAGTGGAAATAAAGATGCCAACATGTATCAACTCACAACAAAACTGATGGCTTCTCAATTCTCTGATTCTCAAGCCCCAACGTTACAGATGTGTGAAATTTTAGTAAATAAAGGCAAAGAAAGAAAGGAACAACAACAACACAAAAAAAGAACCACGTGGCTGGTTCAGCACAGCATTAAAAAATTATCGATATTATCGATATTATCGCACAAAAGGGAAGAATACCTCAGATAGTCTATATAGTAGAGCAAGCTTGTTATTAAGCTATAAAATATAAGATTTTAAATTTGATTGTATATCGCTATAATCATAACTTATAGCTATCTTAAAGCCATTCTTTGAATGGGATGAGGTCATTTGAACCAGTTCATATTAGTCTACGCAAAAAACCTGGAAATCCCAGGCAGATTACTTGTACCCCCTGCTAAAAATAGAACATCCACCAATATTTGTTACCACTTAACCACGAGATCCGAGAACAATTTCTCACTCGTCCCAAGCATTTATTGGGTGTTTTTCTATGTCAGTGATAGTGAACAGTATGGAGTGTTTGTATCCCCCTGCTAAAATTAGAAAGCGAATTCCAGCTGTTCCCTAGGTCGGAAACAAATCTACTAAGGTATCATTGCTTAGCAGGAATCCTCCATCTGAACTGTGCAGTTAATATTTTCTTGTCATGAGTAGGATGAATGAGCTATTTTGAGATTGGTCACATGACCAAGGAAACATCACTTACACTCTTGGCTTTGTTTCTATGAACTGACATGTCTGAATGCTTTTCACTCGTCAAAATTTGTGATTTGTCATGCACGAGAGCAAAAGTTCCTCAGCCATGTGACCAATCTCGAAATATATCAACAATCTCCAAGACAACTAAGGAGAATTTAAATTGACCAAACCTCGATCTAGTTTCTCTGCTCTAGGCAAAAACTTTGCATCTGCAATATTTTGGAAAGTGCAGATAGTGGTGTCCTGCCCTGAGCCGATAAAACTGATCCCATAACTAAATAAAATCAACCTGAGATCCCCAACCAGAAAACGGATGAATTCAATTTAAGAAATTCACTGAACATGGATGTGACGAGTGAGTGTAGTTTATTGTTATCAGCCCTGGGCAAGAATCCTCCGTCTGTAACAGTCTGTAATAATGTGAAAAGCACAGTCAGTGATTATCTTGACTCAGTGATATGATGTCGCAAATCAATATAATGTAAGAAATTCCCCAGAATGTGGGTGTGTGAATGTAGTTTCTCAGTTCTGGACAAGGTAAGGTTTTGAACAGTTTGATGATGACTGATTTCTGATTCTGATTCACTGATGTTATCCCATTACAGCCAGGATCAACCTCAGAAATTTGACAGTGGGTATGGTATAAGTTAAGTTCCTCAGCTCTGGGAAATACAGTGCACACCACTTATATCGACATCGCTTTTAAAGACATTTCCCTTTTATCTACATGATTTAACAAGTCCGGATTTTTTTCCTTTTTATTGTTAGTAAATCATATCCCTCTATTCCGAGATCCTCTCCTCTTGATTTCTCTTATATTGACATGTCGGTTTTAACCCTTTACTTAAAATCCAGGACTATAACTTGCTATTATTGTAGTTACCCACCTCTGCAATGAAAGAACACTCTTAAAGATGTTTCTCTTATATCGACTTTCTCTTATATCGACACAAAATGTCTGGACCCTTACATGTCAATATAACAGGTGTGCACTGTAACTCTACATTTGTGCTGTCTTGAAGAGCAACAGCTCATGATTTGTTTGTCCCTAGACACTAAAACAATCTCACAACAAAAAATGATTGGCTTAATAAATTCACGAAAGAGAAGTTGTAAGTAAAATGAAGTTCTGTCATTTATTGACCCTGTGTTTGCTGTCATACAACTATACAAACATAACAATGCTTGAGGCAAAGCAGAATGTTCGAATAACACAGAAATTATGGCATCAGTTCTTACTTAATATTGCCAAATACTTGCAAAATGCCATGCAACCAAATGATCACACTAATATCAAACCCTGCCAGGGAAAATAACAGGACTAAATGTCTTGCGCCCAGGGCAAATGAGTCGCAAGTCGCGGCAGGTGAGTTCAAGTCACTGCTGCTTTTTACCGTTTTTCACTATTTTCCAACTATGATATCAGAATATTTCTTTTTGTTTCAGATTAAAAAAAGGTTAAATTGACGTTCTGCGAGAAAAAAAATTTAGTATCTTAGTTGGAAAGTAGTTAAAAACAGCCGTTTATCTTCGTTGCCCGGGGCGACTTCTGACTCATTTGCCCTGGTCGCAAGTCAAATACATTCAATATGCATATATATGATGAAAATTTGTCAAATGAAAGAGAAACTGAATAGTTTTCTAAAAATAGCTCCTTCAACTTTGTTAACATTCATACCAAAGAAGCAATTCTGTTGAACCGATACATTTTACTCAAACGAGACAGGAGTTCACTAGATTAGATTTGCCCCAGCCCCACAAAAATTACGTGAATGAATGTACGGTAAAATAACCCAAAACAGCAGCGCCCCCCGTTCTACTTAAAGATCTGTCATGCAGTGATACTGGGCCATTACACTCTGACACATACCATGCTTTTGTCATGAATTTAGCACGCCAAAAGTGTGGAACATGCCAAATTTATTTGGAACATGCCAAATCTATTGCCAACAATGCTTACTTCAATAAAAAGTGATTCAATTTCTGGAAATTGACACAGTGTTGAGCAGGAAAGTTCAGTCTATAGCTCTATGTTAGATGTTTTTTACATTTTATTACGCAACATTAGGACTTGGAATGGAATCAAACACAGAGTAGACTGGGAGAGAAAAAAAAAAAATCAAGGACGATCATTACTTTGCTGACATAACAGAATATTTTGAAGTAACAACAGATATGATATGATTACAGTGTTTGAAGATGGGGTAAATGTCTCCCACTGTAGCACATTTTCTTGAGGCAGACACTGAATGCTGGAATATCAAAATGTTTTCATCAGAAAGTCAGGAAATTCTGCTTCTTCCCCCTCTCTCCATGTTACCAGGGGTCCAGTGCTGTCCGGTTATGTAAGACGCTAAAAAAATGTTAAGAGAAATTTGCAAATTTTCACAGGAATCCGAGAGTGGCTGCCTTGACAATGCTATCACCAGTGTCATCGAGCGTAGCTATTTCAAAAAACTACGCGTAGATTGGGAACAACAACCCTGTTAGATACGTCCTTCTAAGACCATGCTCATATTACTTGTTGTTTTTGATACTTTAAAAACATGTTGATTATCCATCAATAATATTCATGTGATTACTCAGTTCTGTGTTTTCAGTTGTGAGGGACTAAGTGCTACAAATTGCCAAGTTCAATCTTACAATAGTGGCTGAACATGTGCAAAACATCTAGAACATGTACAAAATTCTATCGTACCTACAATTTCATTTTTACCATGTGGGACTTGTATTGCATTCAAAATTATCTAAAAGCTGCAATTGGCTATGGGTTCAACTAAAGTTGGCAGTTGATTGGCAATGACCAGACGGTCGGATTTCCAACTAAAGTTGGAAGTTTGACATCTCTGTGTTTGAATTAACCATGTATCTGAATATGAAAAACAAAATACAGATGGGTATAAGTAATCATCACTTGGATCACTATTTTCTTCTACAGTCTTATCATACATTCTAATCTATCATATATTATGACAATCATTTTTGAGATGTACAGAAAAAAAAAAAAAAGGATGTACAGGGGGAAAGAAAAAAAGGATGTACAGGGGGAAAAAAAAAAAAGATGTACAGTGGGAAAAAAAAAAAGATGTACAGGGGCCAAAAAAAAAAAAAAAAGGACATCATTCTGTACGTTTTCCACATCAAATTCAACAACGTGTAATATTTTACAGATATCTACACCTGTACATGCAAGATTATTCCACGAATGCTATGATGAAATATTGCTGTCTCCTTCATCACTTTCCTCGCTGCTCCTTCTGACCATCCCTGAGCTGACGGTGCGGATGAGGACTGGCATCGCACAGGACAATGGAACAGATTTCAGCTCCTCCTCCAATAATGAGACACTTTCTTGACTCAGCGAGAGGTTTTCTGAGAATGAAGCAAAAATAAAAATGAGAAATTAACTTGCTGTACTGCACAGAAACATCTTGCACATCTTCGACTTCAACTTAATTACAAACGACCTGGTATGCAGAACTAGCCAGGCAATAGAGTTACCTCCCACAAAATCTTCATAACCAACTCAATGCTAACAAGAGTATGAGAAACATCCAAAAGTGGTTTCTCATGTGCTAAAAAATGTCCGACTGTCCTGGCTCAGCTCACCATCAACCAGACCCTTGACCTCTATGATCCAACGTGCGTACCAGCGAGTGGCATTTTGTGTCTTCTAGATCTATATGCAAAATCTTTTAATAGAGGTTGCAAGCTGATGATTGACAGATGGCTGACAGATGACTGAGCAATGAAAGCCCACTTTATGTAACAACTGAATAACACTGCGTGCTTCTGACTGCCTGTGGATGCTGGTTGGCTGGCTTCACAGTGGGCAAGACTGAGAGCAGGTGGGGGTTAGCAGTGGTCAAGACTGACCGTATTCCCAATTCTTAGCACTGGACTGCAAAATTGGCATAGCAGTGAAGGAATTAACAATGAGGAAAATGAAATCTAACCAGTGCAGCCGCATAACAAGATCCAATAGTCTTGGAGAAACTGTGCTATAACGAATAGTACATGGAGAGTGAAATAGAAAAATGCAGAAGTAAAGACGGACTAATCGCATTCAGGAGTGGACATGATTACGACATTCCAGTTTTAGCCCACAACAGTGTGTGTGAAGAAAAGTAATGTACAACTTGTAAGGATGTACAGTATATACCGGTTATAAGAAACTCAAGGGGGGAGAATTTTTTGGTTTCTTATATCTGAGTTTTCTTATATCTTAAAGTTGCATATGAGAAAGTATTTTTAAAACTATTTTTTATAACCGAGTTCAGGGAAAAATAGGCTTAAAACATTTTTTTCCCTCAGTTCGTGTATGTTTTACATTAAATTAAGAAATACCTGGTTTCTATGACGGGAATGCAGTGATTTATTAGAGAGTGTTTTAAATAAAAAAAAATCCATGATAAAGTTTCTTATAACAATTCACTGCTATGTAATAAAGTTATTGTGTTCCTCCTACTGGTTGCGTGTGTGAAATACGTGCATGTGCTGAATGTCTCGTTTATGCTGTTGAATCGTTTCCCGGGTTGGAACTCCTTATCTGTGATGCGCTGTCTGTGTATTCAGTGTGTGTGACTGTTCTTATTCTATCTTACTTGTGCTATGGGTTGTGTCTAGATTGAATAAAATAGCGATGGCAGTGATCGCCGAAGAGGTTTCTGCCGTGACATGTTGGAGTGTGATGTTACGTCTGGTTAATATGTTGTGGCAAGTGCAGCAGATGAGATCGCTTAGTGGTATAAGTTCACATTTTTCTACTCCTGCAATTTCACTTTCAACTACTTCAAATTTAGATATCAACATATTTTCCTCCTCTGTGAGAGCCACAATTAGTCAATTGTGAATGAAACCAGGTTTTGATCTTAAATTTCCTGTTTGATCCAATGGCTGCCGAACCTTTTGAAACAATTTCATTATTTTTCCTAGGTTCTTCAGCGTAAATAAATTTATCTATCTCATCTGGAGCATTGTCTAATGTCTGTGATGTTTGAGTGTGATCCCCAGCAAACAGTGATGATAGGGTGATGCTGCTTTATTGCAAAGGAATAGTCAGTATTAGTGGATGAGGGCAATTGTGGTAAAGGCCATGAAGGATATATCTGTGATAATCGCTCAAGTGAAAAGGAGTAAATGGAAATAATCTTAGCTCACATTCTAATTTAGACAAGGGTTCAGAATTTTCACACGATGTAGAACTGATCTTGTAGGTTTCAGTTATGAAAAAAAAATAAAATTATAAGTTGTCAGCTGCAGTTAGGAAATATTGAGGAATCAGTAATTTATGCACTGTATTTTAGTAAAGGGATTACACATAATTTTAAAATGCCTCCTAAGGCACAGCTAAAGGTGACAGGCTAACCAAAACTGCACTTAAAGAAACAGGAAAAACAGGAAAATTCACGGATGGTCACAAAAGGATGTTCACTTCAGATACAAACTCACAGTCATGCGCCAAAAATGTGATAATACGGAAGGACCACCGGCAGGGCAGGGCAATTTTGAAATCTGATGATAGGGCGGGCGGGGATTTCCGATCAGTGTCCTATTGACGTGTGATTTATTGCACGCCGGCTGGCTAACTAAAGGCACGTTGAGGGCCGTTTTGCACAGCCGTGCAACATTCAATTTTGCACGGAATACAATGGTAAAAAAACAATTCATGAAAAGAAAATCATGCGCAATCATTTGCCTGTCCTAGGAAATGTACTTTCAGTTTCTTAGAATGAGTGAAATTTTCTTGGAAATGTACATGTGCTTTCTGTTTCTTATATGCGAGTTTTTGTATCAAGCGGGACAAGAGATTTGCTTTCCTAAAACCGAGTTTTCTTATAACGAGTTTCTTGTATCCGAGTTTTGGTAATACATAATAAAGAAGAGTTTGGCTGGGGGGAAAAAAAATCCGTTGACAATAACCGAGTTTTCTTATATCCGAGTTGCTTATATCCGGCGTCTACTGTACTTAGCCCTTTTGTACACAAGCTTAAAGCTTCAGACGTCCTGTCCAAGTAAAACCTATAGTTCTGATTTTTATTTTATGTCTTTCTCACTTCATTGTTTCATTCCGAAGCTCCTCCTGAAATATTTAGTTAGAGTACATCTTATTCAGTCAATCAGTCTAGTCATGACCTTGTACTATAATTATTTTCATTTTCTTTTATTTAAAAATTTAAGTACTTTAGTTTTCAATTTGCATATCTTTTTTATCAATATGTTTGTCTATAAATGAAATTATCTGGATAGTAAGATTCGAGTAAACATTGATGGTTATTCATGTTATTTTCAACCTCTATGTAGATGTCTTGGTGACTAACTATTTTGACTTCATCTAAATATTCAGGAATGACACCCTTGGTATCTTCTTCAGGTTTTGGAATAACAATCCCTAAACAATTCCCTTTTACAGATTCACCCCATTGAAGAGTACGACCCCTAACAACAACCAAAGGTTGTTCGGGTACATCCCTGAGAACCACCATAAAGAAGAGCGTAGAACCATGTTGTATCTTATTAACAGGAATCCCATACACAAGCTTGAGAATAACAGACTTTTTTATGGTCGGAACTACATACCCAGTACCATTAAGGTGGCAAAGACACAAGTCCTTTTTCGATGGTATGAGAGCAATTAGAACACTCTTTCTTGACCCTGTGAAAACATAAGGATTCCTAAGGCTAAGGTCTAAAAGCCAGTTGAAAGATGCCTTTGGAATGTAAGGAAGTTCCGCCTGCTTGTAAACACCATCACTTGTTAGTTGAAATAGATAAAGTAAAGACCTTTACCAGGTTCATCCCACCCCTCAACATCACCCAGATCTTGTAGCGCAACACTATTGCACTCTCAAGGTTGGGCATGTCCAGTAGCATCATCCATTATGTATGTGTAACATTGAATGTATGTAATCACAATTTAATTCATATCTGTTTAAATCTGAAACATCCAATGTGAAATATGATATTTTTGAGGACATTAATTTTTGGTATTTGGGATGGACTGGTTTCCAGATTCTTCCAGAGCCACAAGCTTTATTTGTAATGGGGACTGAACATATTTACTATGTTTTCACTGGTGGAGAGTTCCCAGAGGTGGGCTAAGGTCGGCCTGATTCTAGATCCCGTGAATGAGGGAGTCCCTCATCTGGATCTTAGGCCGATCATCAACGAGTACATCAAATCGCGATGGCGACAGCGATGGACTCAACAGACTGCAAACAAACTTTACTCTATCCAACCAGACCTTGGACCTTGGCCAGGGTCTGCTCAGCCGGGAAGACGAGACCAGGTGGTCCTCAACTGCCTGCATCTGGGTCACTCTCACCTCACCCACTCTTTTCTTCTCAGACGAGAAAGGCCCCCAGAGTGTGTGGCCTGCCACTGTCAACTGACAGTGGCACACATACTAATTGATTGCGTCGACTTCAGGGACCCTCGAGAAGCCCACTTCCCGAGTCGCTCCCTGAAGGATTTATTTACAAAAAGGAACCTGCAGGCCATCCTGGGTTATTTACGTCAGGTTGGCCTGTACAATAAACTATAAAACTATGAATTAAAAACTAACATCTGACAGGAATGTGACGACCCCCGAGTCGCCGCAAAACTGCATACATCCATATTTTGGTATTGTAATACATTTCTTGATATCCCAAATTTTTATATATAACTTGGTATCTTTTTATAACTCGTAAACATGTCATTCATTATTACCGTGTTAATGTACTCACCGTGTTAGGCACAATATCGCCGTTATCGTGTTGATGTGCCGTTAAACCCCAACATAAACAAACAAACAAAACAATTTTCTTGATGTTTTTACCATATACACCGAGGATAGAATACATTTTTGGGCGCAAGCCAACATATTCAGCTATTGAATGTCCAGCAGACTCATCTTTTATTTTACCCAGCACCTCTTTGTTCACCGTACTGTATAGTGGATGGGTAGTCAGACGTGCTGTAAAGGTCTATACTTTTAGCCATATCTTTGTAAACATCTTCTGTCTTAAATTCTTAACCCTTTGAACCCGTATGCCCGGTAAACCGGGCACACGCTAATTTGCCTATGCACCGTATGCCCAGTAGACC
>JBCAUA010043489.1:0-11866 GCA_038406235.1 Peronia verruculata
TGCCCCTGTTTGTTTTCAGGCATATTTCGTGTGTGGCTGCAAAACATTTTGGTTCTGTAAAGCGCTTCGAGCCCTACAGGGGTCAGGCGCTATATAAATGCCCTTTATTATTATTATTATTATTACAGCATCTCAGTACTTGCAATTTAATTATTATTACAACATCTCAGTACTTGCAATATAATGCAAGAAGCTCATAAATTCAGAAACACTAACAGACTTACGTTTGTTTCCTCCAAAGACCAGACAACTGTAAGGATTGTCATAGAGAAAGACTTTACATTTGCCAATAGATACCGTGAAACAAAATGTGCAATAAAATCCCAGCAACTTGATTAGTATTTCAGCTCAGAATCTAAGACATGAAATAGGCATACTTTTCGCATTGTGATTCAATCGACGGACGTTGTTTTCTCACGTTTCTGTTTGTGGCAAAAACAACTATATCAATTACCAGCAACTTTGTAAAGCTGGAGGTTGACAGGAACATCAGTAGTCTTTAGAAATCACGTGTGTTGTTCAAATGTTCTTATAATTTCTCCTTCTTGTTAATATAAATAGCACTGATCACAGTATGATTCCTGTTATAAATTTTGCTCGCTATTTGACATATTATGTAGGAACATGTTTTTAAACTTGGTCGGCAAGGAGACTTTTCCCTATGAATGACAGACTTATAGCCAATTGAGCCTTGGTGCCCTCCAAATAACAAAAGTAGTGAGTTGTGTTGATGATTACGCAGAAAAAAAAAAAACAAAACTGACGTACGGTACGTGGTCCTTTAAGCGATACTGAACGTCCATGGTAACTAAATGTCTTTCCACTTTTATCTTCTTGAAATAAAAAAGTTGAGATAAAATAAAGAAAGAAATAAAAGCAGCGATTTATTTACACTAGCAGTAAATAGTTCATATTCGACTAAGCAAAAACCTGGAAATCCCTAGCGGAGTGTTTGTACCTCCGTGCTAAAAATAGATCACTCACTGATGTTTGTTACCGCTCCACCACGAGATCTGAGAACACTTGTCACCTGTCCCATGCATTTTTATGTGTTTATCTGTGTCAGTGGTGGTGAACCGTTTGAAGTGTTTGTACCCCCTTACTAAAATTAGATGGGGATTTCCAGCCGTTCGCTTGGTCGAAACAAATCTATTTGGACTCTGGGTTCTCATGTCGTCTCGTTTTTTGGATTTAGATACAAAAATATTGCGACCATTTCTGTGTTGTTAGCTGGAAGCTGGCTAGGGGGAGGAGGGTGAAGGGGCCTCTTACATTGAATGGCGATTGTTTTTGATCAGCCTTGTTAATTCCCTTTGTTAGACACAAAGGGTAGTGAACAAGCAGCATTGAGAGGGAATAAATGACTTGTACACTTTTTGTTTGAAATTTGCATTTTAAAAAGAAAAAGAAAAATAATAAGAAAAAAATAATAAAAATGTCTAAGAAAACTTTTTTTTCCATATCGTAACATCATTTTTTAAAAATTTCATGATCAGTTTTTCAAATGACGAATAGAAAAGTGTTTTTTAATTTGTTTTTCTTCACACCGTTTCTTCAACAACTCTTGTCTGGTAAAGGGAAGTAAAAGCGCTTTTCAAAAACAATCCCAGTAGTACGCAATAAACTGTAAAATCAATGACTACTTTACGAAAGTCAGCCAATTTTCTGACTTCTCTAGCGGAGGCCATTTGGTTATCGACACGGTACACACAAGGTCATATTTTTGAAGCATATAACGAAATGGTAACCAGTCATACAGTGATACTGGAAACAAAACATATTTTCAAGTTGAAGACACATTAGAGGTAATTATTCTGAGAAAACAGAGGAGACTGTACCATCAAAGTGTGAGAACTTTGTGAACGCAGTTTTGTTCCAGAAGTAGAAGTCCTAATTTTCAAGCTTCTTGAAACCTAATAGTACATTCTGGGTATCATAGTTTTGGCTTCACAGACCTATAGACTCCTCTGTATAAAGTGGAAAAAGTTCCTGCAAACTCACCACATTTCAAACTGATCAGTCAGCTAGTCGAGCCTTCTTGGTGTAGGTCTGGTAAATGGCAGACTTTTTCTGGTGGTCCTTTTCCAAATATATTTGCTCCGACTAAACGTAAGGTTGGAAATAGCCGTGTTCATTTTGAGCAGGGGGTACAAACATTCCAAACTATTCTCAAATTTGCGTCACTTTTCAGTTTGACCCTGTTACAGTGAGGAGAAAATGTGTGACTAAAACTCTTCGCTGGGAGCTTACTGAAGCCAGATGTCCTCCAAATAGTAGTAAAGCACAAACCAGTCCTCACAAACACAAAAGTACAAACATGCAGGACTTTCAAATCACCTCTGGAGACCTCCTCAATAAACTTCTGTGCACTACCAGACAAGGATTGTTCTTATTCAGAAAAAGGAAGATCATTTTGACATCTTTTCTCCAGCCAACCTGCCACTTAAGCGGCAGCATTCACTTCTGTGTCAGACAGCGTCACATCTGAAACACAACGTTCAATGGCAACTGCATCCTCGACATTAACGCCATCACAACACACATGTGACTTACTTGAAGCAGTGTATTCCAGAAAAGAGGCAGCAAAATCTGGCCAAGCGTTTCTTGAAGGCAGTGTTAACATCCACAGCCAATATAAATGTATTAGCCTCTATTGACTGTCGATAAAGTGAAAATTCTCATTCAATGCGATCGCTCTGGAGTTCTCTGAGCAAAACATACTCGAATCCAATTGAATACAGATGCTCATACAAAGAAACTAGCCCCTCTGTTGTTTGCACCAGAGCCCTCTTAGTGTCATAAGTCAAACATTGAACTCGCTTTGGTCCTTGTCCTGACTCACTTGTCTTGAACTGTTCCAAAAAAGTACTGAAGGCTGGTTGATGTTGCAGTTTGGGCAGCTCTGTTATGGTCTCCCATGCGGATATCTTGCCCCTTTGCTGAAACATTCATAGTGTTCCACTCAACAGAACCTTGCAACTCCAGGGCAGTCACAACCCTATCGCTAAAAACACTAAGTACATGTTTAACATTTTGTAATTGGAAATTTGAAGGATTGACAGCTGTACTTATAAGTGTTGTTGATTTCAGTGCATTGTCTTTTTCTGCCTGATAAAGGGTTTTGGTGTCAGTAGTATATTAAAATCGCGCTTCTAGCACAGCCCCTCCCCTTTCTTGTACCTTTTCGATTTTAACACTGTTTTACCCTTATGAATAGATGTCGCCTCTAGCTCACTCTCTATTTTCTTTTTCCTTTTCTTTTTTTTTTTTTTTAGAAAAAGAAAATAGAAAAGAAAGAAAACTGAAAAAAAAAAAAAACCCACACACCCACACACAAAAAGAAAGACAGACAGAAAGATAGAAACAAAGAAAGAAAGAGGTTATAAAACGCAAAACAACAGTAAAGAACTGAACCAAAAACAAACAAACAAATGAAATAATAACGTGCTTCTCGCTGAAAAAAATAAATTAAAAAAAAAAAAAAATGCAATATCTCGTTGCGCGGCAGAGGGGAGTCGAGCTCTTTCAGATCATAGGCAGTTTGTCCGAGTTTTTGTAACATAGTACATTTTTTTGTATAAGAAAACAATACAGTGAAGATTACAAATAACATTCCATGACTAAATGCTCTTTGATCTCCTAATTGTTTTAGACCTATCAGTATAATATGTAAATTTACCTTGGTGAAGCTTTTCATAACACAACAGAAATATCATTCACATACAATGTATCACAAGATCTCTACTTTGCTGCTGTGAATGTCATAAAACTACTCTTACATTATTGTGTATTAATAAATATTTCTTTGTTTGGGGATCATCAGCTCATTTCTTTCATTTTTCTGTAATTGTTATTTTATACTATTAACTAGATGTCATATCTAAAACCGTGCACTTAAGAGAATAAAGAATCCATTTAAAATATAATGTGAAATTGAACATTTTATGATATTGTTTAGGTGATTAAGATCTTTCATAACATAATTACAAATGGTATAACTTTCAGATGACTGGCATAGTCATACCACAAGACGTTCGAGTATGTAATTTCTATCCAAAAAGTCAAGATGAAAAAAGGCTTAATTTGAATAACACTTACAGAAACTAACTGAATCTATTAATCTTCGTCCTATCTCAACTTGTATTTCACAAATCAATAAAATATACATACATGATGGCAATTATCTACTTCCCTTCTTTTGAGATGTCACTTTTAAGAAAAGTAAAGGAATGCTTAGATTCAATACAATTATTTATTCGTCTCAAAGTAATTGCCGCTTTGAGGTCTGTTATTGCCTAAAATCAAACAGAATAATACTCCCAAGTATTCAACATCAGCAAGGTTCATAACAGCATTTTTTTTTTTCAATTTTCAGGTCTGCCGCTGCATAAACTCAGAACAACTAAAATTCAAATAGTTTGAAAACATTGACAAATTAAAATCTTAAAAGTTCATATGGCAGTGTAGAAGCTGTGTTAGCATGAAATTCTTTAGTTGAATACAATGGCAGCACTGTCAGACTATACTGTAACTGTTACCCATATGCTGTTTAATGGACAATCTATCATATCTAAAACATCAGATGATCTGAACACTTTGCTGAATACTATTCAAGTAGTATGTTTCTATTACAGGATAGTACTGCTAATCATAGGCTGGATCTGCAATCCTTTGGCTTTCATGGTATTTAGTCGTAAGGTGTATCGAGGTACCACAACATCTATCTATCTCCGGATATTATCAGTCTCAGATCTAGCAGTGGTTTCAAATGCCATCACTCGATTCCTCTTAGACGCAGCCATTATTGATGCCTCATTGAACGATCTCCCATGCCGTATCAGTGTTTTTTTCATGTTTTTCTGTGTGTACATGAGCAGTTGGCTATTGGTGGCTGTGACTGGTGAGAGAGTCGTTGCCATCGTATGGCCTCACAAAAATCACATCATCTGTTCTGTGAAATCTACCTTTGTGGTTCTCTTTTGTGTTTTCTTGTTTGTATTTTTAACAAGCTTGCCAAATGGCTTTCTGTTTGGTAAGTTGGCATATATGGATGCAGCAACCAATACAACTACTGTGCAGCAGTGTGTTTTAGGCTTAGTTTCAGAAGATATTGTAAAAACTCTAGGAGTAATAGACGGTTTAACATTTGTTTTCGTGCCCACTTTTCTCCTCATAACTTTCAATATTATCATTGTGGCAGGTGTGGTGAAAAGTCGACAGAAGGTATTAAAACTTTCCAGTAATATTAGACATATGTCGACGAAGACCGGTGAAAGTTCATTCCAGTTTCCTGCAACCAAAAATTCCAAAATGAAGAAAGAGCTCTCTTTAACAGTTATGCTGATCACTATCAATATCACGTATATTCTGTGTAACTTTCCATTCTGTGTTTGGTACTTTCCCTTTATTTTCCGGGGTGCAAGAGGAATGAGTCCAACAGATTATGCAATCTTTAACACGATGAACACTTTGATCTACACTAATAATGCACTCAATTTTGTGCTATATTGTACCACAGGATCGAAATTCCGTACAGAACTTAAGGCTATGTTTAGGGAGGCTCGTGCCATTTGTAAATAATATGATAGATAATTCAAGATATTGATATGATCCGTTTAAAAAGTTACATTTATTTCTTATGGTCTATTTTGTTTTCTCTACAAAATAGTTGAATAACGCGTTCAATTTCACAGGTATCATTTCTATAAGCCTGACAGTACGAGACGCCCAATGGAAAGAAGAGCCGAGATAACCACCTTATGGAGGTTGAAAGGCCAAATTCAAAACTGAACATTTCTGTAAGTGGTTGTTGTAATAATGTCTGATTATAAACTTCTGATTGAGACACCCATTATTCGCCGTGTAGTGTTACTGTGTGCAAGTACTTACAATGCTCTCCTGGAAAAGATGGATTGAACTTCATTGACCCATGATTTTGAGCATTCTGTGTTCCCTTCTAACAGTTTTTTTGGGGGGGGGGGGGCGGAGGGTTCCTCTCCTTTATGGCTGTCGTCGTTGGTTGGTATTGTTGCTGTTGTTTTTGTTATTGTTATGTTTTTTTTATTATTGTTGTCGTCCGCGCCGTCGTTGTTGTCGTTGTTGTTGTTGTTGTTGTTGTTGGCACGAATAGCATTATCGAGGAAGAATACGATATTTATAATACCTGTACGAACGATAAACATCAACAACAAAGAAACCGATTACAACAAATACTGGATATGGTTGCTATGTAAATAAAGTTCTAACTGTTTAGTAGTAAAACCCAGGGAGACATTTTGCTTAACTGGACAATGCTGAAATTCTTCAATATTTCCTGATGTTGCGTTTTCTCACAGTATAAATAACTACTTTTAGAACCAAACTACCGCCAGATGGGTCCTTCCGCTTCAAAATATTGTAGCGTATATTATCAAAAACAATGTACGTGAACAGGCATTTCAGTAATTTTGGTGAACTCTTTATTGAAATAGAGGAAAGATCTTTTTTTTTCTTTCTTTCTTTCTCTCTCTCTCTCTCTCTTTCTCTCATGACTCCATTCATGGCCAGTTGTAGATTAACATTTGACACACCAAAGCAATTTGATTCCCTCTTTTTGCTGCGGTTTTCTTGCATGCACCTTTTCCAGTTTTCTCTGTCTTCCTCTCTCTCTTTCTTTTTTTTTACTCTTCCACTCTTTTTCTCTCTCTCTCTCTCTCTCGTCCACCAGCCCTTTCTATAGCACGCTCATTTTATCTTATTTTGCTCTCCAAGCGTCAATCTACAACACTTTAAAAAAACAAAAAAACAAAACGCCCCTGCACATACACTTAAGTGTACGGCCGTGTATTGACCGAAGTCCAAAACATAGCCCCCATTTCGTTCATTATGAGACCGTATTTTCTTAGTAAGGGCCGTACCTTGCACTGTCATCAGGGGATTGGTGACATTCATTCTTGTTTGTGTTAAAGAGTAGGTTTATATTTTGAGACTTATGTCTAACAGACAACAATGCTTGGTCTTAACGTTGTCTTTCATTGAAGAGTCAATTACATAGCGTTTCATGTTAGTTTGCAAGTTGAATTCAAATTCACCCATGAGACGTGGAAATTCCCTGCACGATAATACTAATAATAAAACACTGGGAGAAATTTTGCTTATTAAGTCACCTGGAAAAAGCATAATAAGAGCTGGACAATTTTTTTTTTTCTCCACAGTTTCCTGATGTTGCGTTTTCTCACAGTACATTTCAATATTTTTAGAGTCAGATTATCCAGATAGTCTTCCTGCTGCAAAATAATTCGGTATTTTTTTTTTCATCCCTGCACGTGACGTAGTTTCAAAAACAGTGCACGTTAACGGAAAGTTTGGTTATTTTGATGAAATCTTAACTGAAAAGAGGTGAGTAGTTTTTTGCTTGCTCGACGCTCCCTCACAACTTTATTTATGGACAGATGTAGATTAAAATTTGCCGTGAAGATTCTTTGAAACTTCAACTGCAATTTTGGACTTGGGTCTCACCTTAATATTGTCACTGTAAAAACTCGTAATTGTCTCCTCTGTGTATGGGTATGTGTGAGTGTGCGCGCGTGCGTGCGAGCGCATGTGTGTGTGTGTGTGTGTGTTTAAAGTTTATTCGTTTTGTTATCTGGAAAAATTACCCATGCATCTGCAATTCATTCACAGTTTTCCTCTGCCTAGCATGACAAGCAGAAAACAAAGTTGGTCAATGTGCAAAATTTGTTGGTCCGAGAGTTGCGAGCACACCTAATTTTGTAAAGACAGTATACACCCAGATCGTTTGACTTAGAAAAAGGAGAGAATCCCGGGTTATCTTAAAAAATAAATAAATAAATAAACAAGAGAGAAAGACATAGCTGAACAGAATCAAATCAAACACATAAACAAAGACAAAGAAGACAAAATGTTGTTCGTGAGTAAGGAAGACTAATTCATCTAGAACATCAACATTAAGTGTGAACGCTTGCCATATGCTTTGAGTAGCAGAATGGTATTGTGTGGTCATTTTTTAAAAGTCCTTTTCAAATGTGAAACGTCCTGTAGTAGTATGAAGAAAATGACAGGGGGAGACTCGATCTTCCCCCACCATACCTTATCACCATTTTTCTGTCATGTCAGTTACTCTTATTTTCTGTCCCTCTTATCGTACCCACTCACATTCATCACTTATCCAAAACAATCTTTCTCTAATTTGTTCTCTTCACTTTCTCACTGGCTTGTGTCTCCCAATATTTAATAGTAATCAATGATTGCAATCTGTCCCCACGCGTGCCTTCGGTTACATCTGAATTACATGTATGTCCTCTCAGCAGATAAATCTCACTGTGAATATTGAATTAATAACCTCACTGACTGAAAATGATGTCAGACTAAAGTGGTTTTACGTCAGGAGAACGACTATCTGACTCAGTAACATCAGAGACGGCTCTGACAAATTTTGCCGTTTTAAAAACACGTCAGGTAGATTAGAAGGGAAAAATGCAACATGACAACGAAAACTCCGTGCCTCAGCCATTTTTGTTGTTGTTGTTGTCGTTGTTTTTTGTCTTTGTTTGTTGTTGTTGTTGTTTTTGTTTTTGTTTTGTTTTTTTGTTTTTGTTTTGTTTGTTGTCTGTTTTTGTTGTTGTTGTTGTTGTTTTTCCCCCTGCAGCCTACCGTATAACACAGTGATCTCGGTGTAATACAGCTCGATTCAACTGCACTTACCTTCAGCCTTTGTAAATATAATTATGTAATACGTGCGGAGCACTATGAAAAAGTACATATTATTATTAGCCTACGAAGAACTGCTAGTCATTGTCAGAGGAGGAAACCTTCAGTAGCAAGGCCATGTTTCAACATTAGACGGCATCACCAAAAAAGTTTCTCCAGGCCACAGCAAAGTGAAGAGAAGAGGAGGAGGAGACACAAGAGCGACTGGATGGACAACATCAAAAAGTCTACGGCAACAACCGTTACCACATGCCAAATACAGATCAGAGATTGACAGAAATGGAGAGAGTTGTCAAGACAAACTCTCGCAATGCCCCTGAGGACTCAGAAGATTACTAGGAACCCTGACGGGACAACGTGAGCCGTGAATATATACGTAAGATTTTATGTACAAACCAAATGAGACCCGACACGATAAAATCAGGAGCTCGTCAAACTGAGCCGACTTAAGAAATCATGTGTTTTTCAACAGTGGATGAATTTTTTACCCGATCCCCCCTCCCCACCCCAAAACCTTCTATATCAATCTAACAATACAATTCAGGGTTCAATTTACAGAACTAGATCGAGTAAAAGTCAAAAAATTGTAATTTGGTGACATGGCCTAACAAGAATTAATAAGGATTTACAAAAGTGATCGGCCATTTTCTCAACAAATTTAGCTGCAGCAGCAGGCCGCCCCCATCGTCTTTAAATGCCAATATCTCTACTTCTGCTGATGGTAGAACAATCGTTTTTTTTTTTCACACATTGAAAGAGAAATGAATATTATTTACAGTGATACCAATAATTCCATATGCTTAAAATATGACGACAGCCTGATTTCATTGTGTCGCACCTCAAATAGTATAGGACCGCCATACAAATTTCCAACTCTAGTCTGTGGGACATAACCATGGGCATGCTGTTCTCGAACTAGAGATACAAACAAGTAGACAGGGCCAGCCAAAAAAACCTTTCTCAGAAATATAAGGCAATCACGGTTACTCCTCTTGTCCAAATCCTGTCTGGGTAGTCTTCTTGACCATTCTGAACTCTGCACCAGTTAATGTAGTGTACAAACAGTGTAGATCGGACTGGATAAAAAGACATTGTTTAACCACTTCTCTATACTATAAATCTACACCAAAACCCATAAAAGGCTTATGCACTTGAAAAGTATTGGATGTATCCATCCGAAGTTAGGCACACATAATTGATGTATAAAGATGTGTGTCTCTACTGATAATATAAACCGGGAAAATGCTACTTATGTTTGGCGTTATTCTAAAAAGGCGGTAATAATTTAATAGTAATTTAGCTGCAGCAACAGGTCACCACCATCTTCCTTATATGCAACATCTTTACCCCTACTTATGGTAGAACAATCGTTCTTTCACACACTGAAAGAGAAATGAATGATATTTACAGTGATACCAATAACATAACATGCCTTAAAGAAAGACCAATTTGGTTTGAAAATTTGGCTTGCTTTCATTTCAACATCAAGACGAAGTTATTTATATGTGTTATTTGCTTTTTTAAAACTTTTTAAATTGTTTAGTCAGTTGCCGGTTGGACAGTGTTTTTCAATTTTATAAATTGAACAGTAATTCGTGATGATGTTTGATCCTAATTGTACGTTCGATAAAAAGATGTATTTTGCTAGTGTTTTTTTCTGCTTTCCCTCGAGCAGATCAATCAAAAACACCAACTGTGTTTTCTTTCAGTAATGTTCAGTTCACTCATCCAAAATACCAACATGGTGCTGCTTACATTGCTCACACATTTTGAGTCGTAGGGCACTATCGGTTTGACTTGAGTGCTACTACACAGTGAGTGAAAGAGGTTAGCCTTTTGATAGCTCGTTAAACATTTCCACAAAGTGTCAAGTCTATTTTTACAAAGACAACTTCGCTATACTAAAAATGAAGACTTTGCCATGACAATAATACCAAGCAAAACAAAGTTCAGCTTAATTTCATGTCTGAAAAAACAAAACAAAACAAAAAAAAAAAAAACACTAGATCTATAGGTGGCACTTTGCTCAAAGGCAATGTCGTAATGCAGCAGCTGAAATAATATAAAGAAGAGTAAAGAGGTCAAGACAGAAATTCAAAGATGATGAAATGAGGGGAAAATAAAGGCAGGCGGATGGGCAAAGCCTCTTTTGAAGAAAACCACCCAAAAGGTGATGTTGAAAAAGAGTCAAGAAAGACAGTCTAAAAAAAGAAAGAGTGTACAAAACAAAACATTAAAAAAAGGGACGAAACAAACAATGAGATTGAAAAAAAAAAAAGTGAGAAAAAATAAATAGAGAGAATATTTTTTTTTATGAAAACGAAATACAGAGAGGGAGAACGAAAAAAAAAAAAAAAATCAGAGAGAATGAAAAAAAAAAAAAAAAAACCCACCCACACCCAAAAAAGAAAGAAAGATGTTCTTGTAGAACAAAAAGAAGAAAGAGAAAATTAAAAGTGAAACTGAAACAAAGTGACACAAAAAGAATTATTTGCAATAAAAAAAGGAGGGGGGGGGGGGATGTTTGAGCATAAACAAAAAAGACCCAGCCGAGTTGCCTCGAGGTCTTGCTAGAGCTTCACTACAACAATGTAGTGCAACTTTGTGAGAAAATAGTCAAGTGAACATAACAACCAACATTTCAGAACGTAACGTGACCATTGTAATGTAAGACATATCATAATAGCTAGTATTTAAGCTGAATTGTTAAGCGTCCTTTAAAGTATCAGCTGGTCCCACATGGAAATCCGCAGGGGACGGATTGCGGCGCCTCGTTGCGGTCGATTCGGGAATACTGGCCCACCGAGCGGTCCGACCTATTCCCCCCCGTTCCGAGACGCGGATCCCCAAGGTTCATCGCGTTGAAGCTCGAGTGATGGGGACACAGACCAAGTAGTCTCTCGTTGTCCTCTGCCGACCGAGAAACGCGAGGTGGTAGATAGAACTCCAAATTCGACCTGGGGATTCCCCAGTATGTACATAATGTGAATATAATAAACGTTGTCCAAATAAATATTGTTAACTGAATGTCGTGAAATAAGCATAGTCTCAGACCCTCATGTTGGAAGACCTTTAACACCTTTGTGATCTTTTTAAGACAGGATTTATTATTGTTATAAGTTTTTATTTTTTCCCCCCTTCTTTTTCTCTCCCCCCC
>JBCAUA010043500.1:0-11865 GCA_038406235.1 Peronia verruculata
TAGATAGATAGATAGATAGATAGATAGATAGATAGATAGATAGATAGATAGATAGATAGATAGATAGATAGATTAGTTCTGCCGTTGGAGGAGTAACTGCCGTGGCTGATGGTGTTGATGTTGAGGCTGTCACCCCTGCAGTTGCTGGTGTTGTGGACAGAGTAAGGCAGTGAGTCTGCCTTGCAGGTACTGAACAGCTTAATTCATTATCATCGCTGCTCTTAATCTTTTCAACAACCAGTGGAAGATGAGTCATTTTCAAATGATTTCCAAGCTTTCCTGTGCTCTCACTGCTTGATTTTGATCCACTGACTCACACTTCGAAGTCTTTATTATTTCTTGGCCTTTCTCTGGACCCTTTTCTTTTTATTATATAGCCGATCAATCCTGAAACAATTATGTGTTATGTTGGCTCCAGGTGACTGCCCAAGATGGAGAGAAGAAAATTTTCTTTTTGCTTGTAGAAATTTGGAATAAAGAAATTTTACCTTGCGCAGCAGCATCCGTGTCTACTCTTCATCTCTTTTTCACCTCCAGTTTTTTTGTAAGAACTTGCTTTTTCAAGTTGAAGAGGTCAATTTGGAGGTTGAAGAGGTCAAGGTAGGATTAAATTCTGACGTTACAAACAAGAACAATAACGAGAAGAAGATGAGCAGGCAAAACAAAAAGAGGAAGATTTTACACAAAACACTTACGCTATCTTGACAGGTGTTTTGCTGTCTGGAGTGTAAGTGATGACCCCCGTCTGACTATCAAGGGCCACATTTGTGAACGGCCCATCACCTACAAGCTGATAGCTAACAGTATCCCCACTATCTTCATCTTCTCCTGTCACTGTCAAGGTGGCCTCCTCTTTGTGGTTGACCTCCCACAATCCATCGTCATTCAGGCCAGAGGTTATTTTAATCTTTGGTGAATGATTCTCTGTGTTTTGCAAAGAAAAGTTAAAACCAAAACAGTTAAAAACAGATAAAGTCAGAGACAAAAGAGATAAAAGTGGCATATATATATATCTATCTTTATAAGAAGAGCGATCAGGGGGTGTGGCAAATTAAAAGTATTAGCAATACCATTTTTGATTGAGAAGTTTGCTAAAAAATTTAAAAATTGCAATAAATAATTATTTAGTCATAGGAACAGTCTGGGCCTAAAATGTACCCATAACTCTTTCTGAAAAAAAAAAAAAAAATGAAAATCATCATTTTTGACCCTGAATGTGGAAAATCCGGGTGCCGCCCTCTCCATGAATGGTTGACAGTCAATCGTAAAATTGAAGGTGTGTTTACAAAATGATGCGGACAACACTAGAGATAATGATTTTTTTCTCTCAGCCTGAAGGAGAACAAAACAGGTTAAAAACTGCCAGATTCCAGCTATTTTTCAAGACCTTCCGAAAATAGTGGTGACGTAACACTGAGGATGATGCTGATAATGATAACAACAGAAATAATAACACATACACACATAAAAAAGCGCCCACCAACCATCACCATGAGAATGTTGTAACTGCCCCCACCCCTTCCCCCAACTAACCTAAAGATTGTCTTGTGGTTGCTGATTCATCACTAGTGGCTTTGGTTTTGTTGGCGAATTCCTGATCTTTTGTGGCCATGTAATCAAAGATACAGGCTGTATTGCCATTGTCCCCACATAACTTCTGTGCCTCTTCTTTCTTTGCATCGTCAGCCTCATCCAGAAACAAGGGAATAAATTCAGGGTGTCTATAATCAGCGGCAACATCTCCAGCGGGATAAGTGAAGATGGTGGTGTCATCGGTTACCTCCCCTAAGAAATTTTTGAGAATGGTCATCATATGGAAATCTGGTATCATATTAATTACTATGTGCGCTAGCGTGACAGAAACTCAATGCATATTTATAGTGATGGATTGTTGCAAGAGAAATTAAATGCTACAGAAAATTCATAGGCAGAAACTACAGAGACCATGTAAACAATGAAGAGGCCTTTAAGAAGATTCAGGAAACTATGACATCATTCAAAAATCAGTGAATCAATTTTCAGTGAAAAAAAAACGAGAACTGAGATGGAACAATCATGTGTTGTGACTGATCGTTATGCCTTTAAAAATGATACTTTAAGGCCTACATTCAATGGCAGTCTAGAAAAGACAAAAGAAAAGATGAGAAAACAACATCCGAGAGCAGGAATCAGCTGAGATAACCACCCCTAGGAAGTTAAAAGGCTTAAAGAGAACATAACTTAACATTGGAGAATGGTCAGGAGTGAGATATGCTAGTCCTCTAAGAGCAGTGAAAGACAAAGAGGGTTGGAAGAGATTGGTGACCTCATCTTCATAGAACATTGGGAGAGGTAGGGAAAATTTAATTTTCACTTCCAAAATATTACCAAAAGAATTGACAGATGATTTGTACATTTAAAATGCATTGTGTGGTCTCAATTCCATTGTTTGTCTGGCTTTCCCAAGGTATCAATAACACAGACCAATACATTTCACATCAAAAGTATTAGACTTTTAGCTCTGTACATCTATATTCTTCTTCTCTTCTTGCAGAACAATCACCAATTCCTCCCAGCTCTTTCTGAAGGTGTTTCTCATACTGTTGTCAATGATGTAAAAACTTGACATATCGTACAAGAAAATTGGGAATTTTCTGTTATTGTTTTATTTTTTTTTGCCCATCATTTTCAGTAGTATGATATCCATAAATATTAATCTTTACATACTATATTAACAACTTAAGCTTTGGTCTTTGAAAATAGTATGTAATGTGTTATGAAATATCAAATTCTAGAGCTTACATTGAAGCTGGACATGCTTGAATATCGGCTTTATTCAGTTTTACATATAACCTACAACAGAAAACCACTGTTGTCTTAGTGTTCTACAGTGGCCAACTAATACTTACATAACTTGCCAAAGTTCTCAAATATCTTTCTTTCTGTGTCTGTCTGGTTGGCATTGAGAATGGATCCATCCGGATGAATGAAATCATCAGTGTCATTGTTGTTAAAGTTCCCAAGCAGACCTTTTAGTTGTCCTTTCAAGGATTTCTCGGCTTCCACTGTGACCTCCAGACTCCTGATGCCCAAGAATATTTTTAGACTGATGCCTGGATAAAGAAAGGGTAAGTGATTACAGTATGACAATCAAAACTGCTTCGGTGTTTTATACACTAAGGTAATTGGTATTGCCATTACTCTGACATATATGGATAGAAAGATAGATAGACAGACAGCAAAACAGCATGACAGACAGACAGACAGACAAACAGATAGATAATACTGTTATGCTCGTATCTGAATTTCAATGTGTAGAATTCCGCTGCATAATTTTGTCTATGGAACTTAAAATACAGATACACACACACAAACACATAAGCCAGCAAAATGTTTCAAATGTGATTAAACCATTTTGAAAACCCACTTCTGGAGAGATATTAAGTTGCCTAGACGAACAAAGGAATGAGAAGACAGACATATTTCTATAAAAGAGTATGTTGTGCTAATGTCACAAAATCTTAGAAACTAAAACATGATGTTTCACCTGAGGGGAATGAAGCAATAAGACTGGTGCGGTTGGCAGCATTCTCCCTCTCCAATGTGAAGTTTTCCATGCCTTTTATGAAGTTGGGATCAGCGTAGAAGTCCAAAGTTAAATCACTGTCATCGGCAAATATCACCATGGCTAGAGGAATACACAGGATGATAAGGTGAAATGTGATTATAAGATAGGAAATATCAGGTTTTGGCAATCTCCCTTTTATTCTTCAAAAAATGGCTTCAGTCCTGACTAGACATACTCAACAGTATCATTTTCTGTCACATAACATGACATGTCAGGTGTGGACGTCTACACAGTACTGAGCCAATTAGCTATGTACCTAGTTATCTATCTGTCTGTCTGCCTGTCTGTCTATCTACTAGTCATCTATGTGACATCTATTCATTTATCCATTCATCCACCATTCCTTTCATCATTCCATACATCCATCTACCCACCCACGGACAATCCATCCATTCATCTGTCCCTCTGTTAGTCTGTCCATCCATCCACTGTCCGCCAATCCTTTGTTCGGTCGGTCTGTCTGTCTGACTATCTCTTTATCTAGCTATCTATCTAACTCAGCACTGCCACTACAATCACTCACATGTCTTATTCAGTGACAACTCCACCTGCAATCTGGACTGGAACTCTTTAGCTGCAAAAGCCACGAAGACGGTAGCATTGGTAGGAACACCGTGTTTGTCCTCAGCACGATCCGTGCGGCCCTGAAGAGAAAGCAAAGCGTGCACAATAGGATCCTCTCTATTTTATTTCACAGAACGTATTGCATGATTTGCATATACTCATATTGTAGATAGGGTTCTTGTCTGTACTGACTTTGTCAACAGTAATACTTTCAAACAGTGAAATCTTTCTACAAAACTTTCAGCTGTAACTTGGAACAGTACTACACGATAAAATGTTACATTGCTTGAAGTGAAAAACAAAGGAGAACTAAACAAGTAAATAAGACAAATGAATATTGAATAAAAATAAAATAAAATAAATGAGTAAATAAATAAAAAGAAAATGTGTGAATAAAATAAAGAAGAAAATGACACAAAATAATAAATAAAGAGATAAATAAATAGACAGACAAATAAGCAGATGTAGAATGAATAAACAAAAATATAAAAAATTGCATGTCAAATGAGTAAATGGTCTGTGTGGAGGGATGGAAAGGACAAATTGCCAACAACTCACCTGCAAGGTGAAGGAGATGTTTGAGCTTTCTATCATAATGTACTCGCTCCAGCCATTCAACGTGTACTGGTGGCCATCCAAGGTTCTAATGTGAGGGTCACCCCAGAGGGTGGCTGGATAACAATGAAAATAAAGATAGTGTTACAGGGTGAGAATGAAAGATGATAAAGTTATAATTATGATATCTGCATATTAAATTTTTACCATGTTGAGTTTCATATTGTTGTAGTTGTGCACAAACCATGGGACTGCAAAACAGGCAACTTTAAAGGCAAAAAGGAAACAACTGTTTTGTGTTCACTCCAGGTCGCCCAGAACCTTGTCACATTGTGTTGATAAGAAAATATGGAAACATGACAGGCAGTGGTAATAAAGTTTACTTAAGGCATTTTGATGGTTTTGAAGTGAACATGTGTAGTTTTCGCTCACCTTTCTGTCAACCACCTACAAATGGTTTACCTGCGTGAGATGCAAATATGCGATAGGTTGGTCAGTCACAGACTCACTGTACAACACAACCAGCTAGTTAGAAGGTGTGCAATGTCAGCGAGGCCTATATCAGTTCCATATTGTCATATTTCTAAGTAGGTCCACACAGCAACTTCAATGCTAATAACATTGTTGATTGCTCGATCAGGTTTAGTTTCTCAGCTAGATCTGATTTTTATCATATAAATGCAGTCCAATACACTAGATCAATCTTAATACAATAAATACCTCAATTCTCATAAGACATTTTCTTCTTTTAATTTAATCTAATTTATTATCTTATGTGTCTATTGTTCAGTTTTATTTTTGAAATGCTTGTGATTGTTTTCATGATGACCAATCTGGCAGAGAGATCTTTTTTCTGGGGGGGGGGGGGGGTTGTACATTTCATTGTTATTTTAGAATAAAACGTCCATGTCTCTACAACTCCCTGGTCTGTAAATAACAGCCAATAGGAAGGCCTTTAGCTGCACGTTAAATGTTAAATATTATGTAGTAGCATTTGAACCTATTCATACTGGTATGGATATTTATAATCACTGCTGAAATTTTGAAAAGCCCTTAAACTGACCTATGGCCGTAAATTTGTCAGCTTCATAAACATGGCATTTATTTAAATTTGCCCTTGCAAAACATTTTTTAAGTCTCCCCTAAAATATAAATTTCAAAAAGGCGAAAAAAAAAAAAAGAAGAAAGTGAGAAGTTGTCAGTATATGCATCTGTTTGCTGAAAAGTTATGGATGTTAATCAAACCCATAAGTAAAATTTAACTTGTGATTTTAGGTTTTAGAAAAACAAAATGACACACACACACACAAAAAAAAAACCAAAACAAAACAAAAAAACTTGGGTGAAAAAAACTTTGTAAATATGACATGATAACCATTAATTTGGCACAACGAATTAGGCTACATATAACAGTCATGTGGAACTATTGTCAAAGTTCTGGTTATATGTCTTAAAATTCATTGTAACACTTTATTGTCTTTGTTTGGTGATTAGTAAACTGGACTTAACCTAATAAGAAGTTATGAATGGTGCTCTTCTCATATTTTTGACATATTTAGGTAATGAAACCTACTTCCAGTAGAGCGCTGACTTGGTCGGTTTATTGTATTGTGTAATCTCTTTCATAAACTTACTTTATTTTCATCTTACTATGACAAGCAAAGGAACGAAAAATCTAGGTTGACATGCAGTCAGAGATAACATCTAATGTATAATGATACCCAGGTTGTTATCAGTGGGGTGTGTTTAGGAGCACAATTGGGCTCAGTACAAGGTTAAAAAAAAAAAGGAGAGGGAAACGTGTCAGGACAGAGTTCTTGAAAACACGAGAGAAAACTTGAATTAAGTGGGCACTTGATTAGTCCGACTTGTTCAAAGGCCTGGAAGTTGTGCAACCTCAGTAGCCAAGTGGTAGACAGAAATCATTAACAGGCATGCTTCCCATTGGAGGTTGAGAAGTGAAGTACATACCAGATCAGAAACTTCCCATTGGGCCAATAGATTCATGCACAGTAAATGATTAACATGTAGCTTACAATCTTATACTGTAACATCTTATTAAATTAGTACTGACATGAACTACGCACATAGTAAACATCCATAACTCATTCAAACCATTTTTTCAGCGTGTATTAAAGCAATGGATGACTGTCAGTTACAAAATGAACAGCAAGAAGATAATTAGCAGTCGATTTGCCCCTCTTGCAGATACACTTTTTACAAAGCAGATGACAGGATAGGTGGTCAAAGGTGATTAGATCACAGAACAAATTCAGGCATTTTTAATTAATATTTTCATGAGATATTTACACACACTGCAATTTGAACATAAAACACAATTTGACCTAATTTTGCAGTTACTCAGTTTGTGCCTGAAAGCGACGACATATCATTGTTTGCTTCTTTTGATGTATTTGATTAGTTGCCAGTGGACAGTTGTCTTATATTTTAAGACATTTCAATGAATTGAGAATGATGAAAATGAAGACAGAAATGATAACATTTATGATGATGGTATTAAGGATGACAAGCCGGATGTATTGATGGCCTTTCAAAGTCTGGCTGGTGGGCTCGAATCAGAGAGTGTCTAAAGAACAACAAAAATGATTAGGAGAAGATATGGATGCAAACAAATGGATAACAATGATCATGGTGATAATGAAGAAGAGCCACGTTTGGTCAGTTCCATCAGTTTATTTAATTCTGGCCCTGTCAATTCTTCAGGTTGTTATTTGTTCTGTATTTTGATGTATTCACTTAGTTACCAGTTGACAGTAGTTTACAATATGAGACATTTATATGCATAACAAGGAGAGAGATGATGATGTACTATTGGTTTTCCACTACCTTGATGTGCAAGTTGCCTTACAGAGTTACTACACAGATGAGCAGTCATAATAATAATGACAGGAACACCCTATACCGCAATACCCTATTTACATTTTATATGTTTTCATTATTGCCCTGAAGAAGAGTCAAGTTGACTCGAAAATTTGGCAGAGACCATCACAATCAAGTTATAGATTTCTGTGTTCTTTGTTTTTCTTGAATTCTTTTGCTAGTTGCCGGTCTGACAGTCCTATTATATTTTTATAAAATGATAATGACAGGAATGGTGAGATTGAGAACATTTGACACTGTTGGCAGTGTTGGTAAAGATGAGGATCATCCCCCTCCCCCTCCCCTGATCAAACTTTAACAGCCTCTCACTCACCAGTAACAAACTCTTTGCTGATATCTTACCTGTCATGTTGGATCTCACAAATGAAACTGAGTAATACTAATCGGATCAGTCCAACTCCTAGGTAGATTTTATCACTCACCATCTCCTCCCTTACTTTGTACTTTTATCCCTTATTGCTCTCTTAGTCATCCCTAATTCATCTCTATCATCTTCTAACTCACCGGTTTCAAACTTTGCACTGCACCTGCGTTCTATGCCAGATTGTAATGCATGAAACAGCCTGCATAAGTAGGCATTCAACCTACAGAATATGTGTTATGTTAGTCATCTCAATTCCTGATTCTATACGTCTCACCCTCTCTCCCTTTTCCACACATATCCCACCCCACTCCTGATAAACTTTTAGCATCCTCCAACTCACCATTTACAAACTCAACCTTACATTCCCCCCGATGCTAAGCCTTACAATACATGATAATAGCAATGAGCAACAGGAAGTATCGGATGTCTAGGTATATCACAGCCTCAATGTGCCTTCCCCATCAGACTCTAATTCCTCTCTAGTTTATCTCCATCATCCTCTAACTCACCAGTTACAAACTCTGCCTGGACGTTGCATTCCATCTTAGGTCTGACAAGGTGAAACAGCCTGCAATGGGAAGCATCCGACTGAAGACAACACCATTCGTATGGGTCGAAATCCTGCTCACGTGATCTCCTTTCTTCTCCGGACTCAGGGAATGGGCTGGCCGTCAGCAGGTGACCGGCTTCAACAGAGTTGGAGACAAATGAAGCTTCTCGACCACTCTGAAACCAGGAGTCCCAGTCGCTATAACTGGGTCTTGAGGCACGATAACAACAGAGCTGGGGAAAACATGATTTTTAAAAAAAATAACATGGGCAATCCTTTACAAGAGTGAATGTCACATCTCAAAATGTGAAACCAGCTTGGTTGGACAAAAATCTTCAATAGAAATTTTGAAATTTTGGGAATTCTGTTTGGTTAGCGCATCAACATTGACTATTTCATTTAATTCGTAATTGTCAAAGATTCTTTAGCGTGGGTAACGTAAACTAGTGACTTTGAAATGTATCTGCTGTTGTCCGAGAAGGCTAGATGTCAAACTTTTCTACTCAAAAAGTCATAGGGCTATGGAATCAGTGGAAAAGAAGCAGGTCCTAATCTTTCTCATTGTCTGGTAAACATTGAACCATTGTCTGGTAAACTTTTACATCATAACAAAGATTCAGGTGACCAACACTCTCAAACTATTCAGTCATTAAATCAACCTTGTGAACTTCATGCTTAGGTGTATCCAGAAATGCATTTGTATGCTTCCCTTCTTTTTTTTTTTCAGTTAACCAGTTTTCCTTCAGTTAGTCAGTTTTCTTCCACTTCGCTCGGCCCACATCATTATTTCACCTAGAATATTTCCCTTTGCATACATAACAACTTGATAAAAAAATGCAGAGAGGATGAAGCTTTCCTTTTTTTTTTTTTAGTTTTTTAGCCTAGCTAAATTATTCATCTCTGCTGGGTCTATTAGAGTTGACTGCATGTAACTCAGCCATTTTTTAAAATTATTATCAGACTATTTCCATTTGACTGGCCTAAAACAGTTTGATGTGCAAATGAGCATAATTTTCTTATTTTTCAGCCAAATCAATTTTTTACCTGTGGACTGAAAGGTCAAGGCTCATCTCATCTTATCTATATCATCTTTCTACATTTTATCTTGATATCATATAAAGGGGAATTCCCATTTCCAGAACAAATGATTCACACACCTTATTGTAGGGATTTCCTGGAAATCGGCCCCTCATATGAATGGGGGTGATGGCGTAACATTCGATGCTGCGGTCTGTTCCCCTGGTCATCACAAACCGCCACTGACCTCCCAGGCGTTCCTTAGAGCACGGGCAGTCAAAGAGCTGTTCTATGAATAGCTGGTTGATGGAGGCTGACATCTGTTGTTGGTTTTCAAGATAAAAGTTCAGACATTTCTGAGCTGGGTTTGGTTTCTCTCCAACTTTGTCTATGACGATCCCTCTAGGCATGCCTAGATATAAGACACAAGTAAAAACAACAAGAAGCAATGTAATGGACAGCTTCTTACTTGTTGAACTCTGAACTACAAAAAGTAAAATTTTCTGACGTGAATCATTAAAAAAAAAAAAAGCATTTAACAGGTAGATTGTACAGAGAATTGATGTTACTGAGAATCAAAGAGATACCATCCACAGGGGACAGAGAAACATACCATAATGCAACCTTTAAATTTTAAATAGGCCATTTACATAAAGAGTATGATTTGATAAATTCATATATTTAGGGACACACTCTAGAAGATGGGAGAAATTAGAATCAGCCATGTCTTCAAACTTTTTGTATTTATCACCCTTCTTAATCTAGTGAATAATATTTAATAAGATAAAGAAGAATTCTAAAAACTGATTATTGTAGTGTAAGATCATTGCACTTCCTGAGCAGTTACTGTGCAGTGTTAATCCTTGACAGTTTATACCTGTATTTTCAATTTCAATATCAAAAGTTTCATCATTTTCATTACGAGCAATTTTCTTTTTTCTGTAACTCTCAAGTGTTACCCACAACTGTGCAGGTAAAGAGCATTGACCACTTTTCTAAAAAAAAATAAAAAAATATTTCAAGACTAGTACATGTGCCAGACATGGGCGAAATTTCCAAAGTTCGAAAAAATGAACCAATATTTCATTCTATTATTATCAAAGCAAGACATTGAAGAGACAGATTTCTCAGATGATCTTTGAAAGACCTGCTCAAGCTCTTAGCCATTTTTTATGCGTCTATTTCTAATAGTCTAAGTCATAAAATATACACCATAGAGATAAACTCAGATGACTCTTTTCTTAAAGGCTGACTGCTGGGACAATGTGATTATTTCGTGATGCAAGGAGTTAGGCTTACCCATTTTCTCGTGTTCCTGTAGTCTTTCATGACTAAATCTACCCTGTTTGAGTAAGCATTTTGGTATCTTATGGCAATATTTGCATGTAAAAAGCAGATTAGTTATGAGGGTCCCATTTTTCTTGATTGCAAATCTGTGTGTTACTACCTTTACTAGTTTCATGGCATCCAAGGTCATGAGATCATGTTATGATATTTTGATAAAGTTTTAGCTTTGACGATGTGATATTATATTGGTATGAGAAAAAGTTCTTTCTTTGAGGAGGAGGTGTCACTGTAATGACTAATGTCTTTATAGCAGCCCAAATTGATGTAAAATGTCAAATAATGGAACTTCATGAACATTAATATGGAAACAAAGACCAAAAAAAAAAAAAAGCTAATTTTATTTTGCTGTTGTCTCCTGGCTTGTTTCCTGATCATTTTTTTCTTTCTTGTCCTATTATATCCTGAGAGAGGCGCTCATCCCCCATTACCTGGCACAGCTGGTATTTCATTTAGTGTGGTAGTCAGTCTGGTGAAAGTTATGCCCAAGTCTTTGACTGTCTCTCCATTGGTGAAGCCAACCACGATTCTCCGGTTGGCCTCAAACTGCCATCTCATCCTATCATAGATAGTAATTGCGAAGGCTTTCTCTCCGTCTGTCACATAGACCACTTGAAACGTGTTCTGCTCTGCGTTCTGTTTTGTAAAGTAATGTGGAAAGCAAAGGAAGAAAAAAAAAGGTCAGATGTGAAAGATGTAATCGGCATTAGCCGAGTCAGTTATTTTAGTAAATGAATTAAAGTTCAAAAATAAGAAACAAATAAAAAAAAAAAAAAGAAGTAATCCCACTCACATATATAGATATATAAACGAAAAACCAATAAATAAACATATAACAAAGGACAAATACTGTATGGCCCGCACACTAAATTTAAATAACATTAGCTGGCTTAACCTGCTGGGACCCTCGACAGCGTTAGGGTGGACTTGCGCTGGTCAAGGGTCTCATACATGTTAGCGTTA
>JBCAUA010043511.1:0-11864 GCA_038406235.1 Peronia verruculata
ACCTAACTCGAGGAAGAAAAAAAATCACCTCCAGGACGCCCCCCCCCCCCTTAAAAGAAGATTTAGCTTTGAACAAGAAGGCATTACTTTATTTCGGGCAGAATATTAAATAGATCTATTTCAGAATGTTGTGAGGTGAATATAAAGATAAATGTGCAAAACTATTCATTTTTCCGTTTTTTTCTTTCTCAGTTTGCAGCATCTACAACCTAACTCAAAACTTTTTTTTTTTTTAAATTTTTTTCACAACGTGCAATTTAATGTATGAAAACAGGTTTCACATGACTTGGTGAAAAATCATCCTACTATTACCTTTATTCTGGTTAACTGCAAAAAATACCATAACATCTTACTATAGTTGACAGGACACTGGACCGACGTGTAGGTAACATTGTATTTATTATTATTAGATCTATATGTCTAATCTTTCAGTTCAATGAAAGCAGGGTTACCTCAACTTTAAGTGCATGCCCAATTTTAGTGAGTTGAAATTTGGAAGTTGAAAATTTAGTCCGGATAGACGGCGTCTCCGCCAACTTTTCATTCCATTTTTAAACGTCGATGCTTTCACCTGTGTAACTTACACATAGGATCCCCGAAATAATATATTCGTCCTTCTCCGAGAAGGCTAGATGTCGGGTTTTCCTACCGAGGAAATCAGAAGACCAGTGAGTTATTTAAAGAGTGTCTGTGCGCCCGTGTGTGTGTATGTGTGTGTGTGAGAGAGAGAGGGGGAGAGAACAGGTTCTTTTCACCACCCCCCCCCCCCCCCCGACAGGATTCGGACTTCGAACCCTCGATGTAAGTTTTTCACCAAAGAGCAAACGCCCACCCCATCGGCCACGGCTAGTAGCCCTGTGGCAACTGTGTGATGTTTCTTTGGGTCATAAATATGATAGTCTGCAAAGACAACGTAAATTGTAATTATTGCCTTTTAAATCAACTGTGAAGAACAAATTGAATGGGTTTAATGGAACAGCAAAATGTCAAATATGTTAATATCTAATACTTGTCTTTCTCATGAAGTACAATTACTTTTTAGATGTCGTGCCACTTCACGTAATGATGTTCGGAGATGGACTGCTGCATTGGTGGATGGATGGATGGATGGATGAAAAGGTGGATGGATGAATGAAAAGGTGGATGGATGGATAAAAAGGTGTGTGTATGTATGTATGTATGTATGTATGTATGTATGTATGTATGGATGGATGGATGGATGGATGGATGGATGGATGGATGGATGGATGGATGTGTGAGAGAGAGAAAGAAAGAAAGAAAGAAAGAAAGAAAGAGGTGAGGTTGAGGAAAAGCATAGAAATAAATAAGTTAATCTATTGCAATTTATGTAGCCAGCATATATTTAACAAAAGAAACGAAGAGAGGGAAAAAGGATGAAAATGAGTATATATTCTTCATGTATTTTACTTTTGAACATGTGTGTTTGTGAAAAACAGGATGAAAGACAGCGTGATAAAAAATGGTGTGAAATGGGAAAACTTTGCCTTAAAATGGTGTGAATGTGCTCACGATTTCTAATTAATTTAGCTGATCCCTGTTCGGTAAAACAGTAACACACAATTGAATAGTTGAGATAAAGGTGAGGTGTACAGTCAAAAATGTGCAAGATGATGTGACGCCGGTATACTCATCAAAGCGTCGTTGTCAGCGATATTGACAGCCATTCTAAACACTTATTTATCTAAATGCTTATTAAACCTGGACATTGTCTAAAAAATAAAGTTAAATAAATATGTGATACTTGATACCTATATTAATAATTATATTATTAATAATTATAATTGTGAGCGTTATCTCAACGTTGCTCAACATGCAACACAATGATTTTCAAGTAATGTCAAAGGTTTATTTCTACATACTGCACAAATTTACTCTTACGATGCACTATTATATATATATAAAATGGAGTGTCATCCTCAACATTCCAGGGGAGGCATCTCTTCTCTCTCTCTCTCTCCTTGCTCCTGTCTTCTGTCCCGCTTTCCTTCTTCTCTTGTTCGTGACGTGACGTGTAAACGTATCTTACTGTTTTTGGCACAGTATAGCCATGATCGTGATGACGAGCTGTTAAACATCAACCCAAACAACAACAACAACAACAAACAGATCATCATCAAATTAGCCGGACTGGTTGAGACAATCACTCCGGGAAACAGGGAAGGAAGAAGTTGCAGAGGGAGACAAAGAAAGAAAGAAGTAAGCAGACATGAAGAATGGATTGGCAAGAATTTGGCAAAAACGCAGGCCCTCGTACGTCATACATACATATTTTGGCGAGAGTTGGTAAGGAAGTCCCCCAACTGTGCCACCAGCACTATGTACTGCTCAGACTGTAGGAACCAAACAAAGCAAGGCAAACTATTTAAAAACGATTTGTGATGATTTTGAACCAGTTCGTCTTACATTGTATAAAAAAAAAATGTCTACATTTATGGGAAAAAAAGTAATTATCTATTTACCAATCCTATCTATCTTAAAAACAACAACAGAGAATGGAACAATTCAAAAGTTTAAGATTCAACTGCAACTATTACTGCATGTAGCATAGATTCAACTCACCAAGACAATTTTGCAGGGGTGGTGTGAAAGGCATGAAAAACATCCTCGGGTCTCGCTGTAGCGTGTAGCTGCACACACATACACACACATCACACATTACACACACACACACACACACACACACACACACACACACACACACACAACGAAACAAAACCATTGCAAAACCCCCACACGGAATCTAAAATTTATTCTGGCAAAATGCATGGCTTTCATCTGCTGGTAATACACGGAGGACCTCTAGTTATAATAACTAATGATTTGAAAATCATGCTCCACAGAAATGCACGTTTAGCTGAAATATACTTGACTCACACAGCAGCTAGCACGTCTGCGCACCTCAAAAACAAACTCGCCAACCCGTCTGCAGAAAAGATGGCGCAAAGGCGATATTAGACTGCAGGAATAAACAATGTGACGTCACTGAACTTCCGCTTTTTCGCGGTAAACTTTCTGAAATTTCGTATCCAAGCAATTATTTTAAGACACAATTGTTAAATACTTCTTTTAGAAGTTGATACGTGTTATCAGTTTCGTTGTTTAATATACAATAGAAATAAAAATTCTTTCAGACATAATGAAACCTGCAGGTTTTATCAAAAACAAATCTTTCTCCTACTAAAAGAGACTGGTTTTCTGTCCTTCTTACTGTAATCATATCCTTTGAGATACGCCATAACTTTGCAAAAGACCTCTGCCTATCTTGAGGTCTTCGCAATTAATTTGTTATGGGGTCAGCGGTGGTGAAACCGTTGACAAGGCGGCGCGGTAAGGTGAAACCGAACGAACCAGTGAACTCCGCGAATGGCAACAAAGAGGAACATGCTGGCAACAGTGAGCCCACTGTGAACCCCGTGGTCGATCCTTTGGCTGACCCTTGCTCCGAACTTTGCAAAGCCGACGCAAAACTGGTCCGCGTTGAGGCCGATTCCAACCAGGCCAGTAAGCAGGTACGTTGCACACATTTCATCCACATTAGAAGGGGCAAGTTGCCGTGCAATAATGACGAAGAACCGAATCTCATACCCATAGCACGCAATAAACGTCGGAACCTATTGAAACTTAAAAAGAGCCCAAAGAAAGGCAAAGATACCTCTATTACAGCAGAGAGCACGCAGGTCTCAAATTTGTCATCGACATGTACAAACCTTTTACCCCAAGCACTAGACGATAAAAATGTTCCCATCGCTTCCCCCAACGAAAATGCAAACATCCTTGGCAATACCAACCCAGAGCAGAAACCCACTGAAACCATTCAATGTCAGTTGCCAGAGATGGATAGCAAGGCTAGTGCAACGGGTTTACACGAACTGACACCCGACCTTGTTGTTGAGGACCAGGACGCGAGTCGTGATGCACGAACTCCTTCGCCCGAATACGATGATCTTGAGGATGTTAAAGTGATCAACCCTAGTCCTCACGAACACACAACATCGTCGCCTACAGACTGCGACGCCACTACACCAGATTCTAAAAATCCCCTGTGTTCTGGTGACGTCGGAGTGTCCATCAGTAAAACTGACCACCCGGCCCCCGAGAGGAAAGGCGAGCACAGAACGGAGGTGGGACACATCATCTTCATCCAGCCCTCGCCCTCAAAGGAGAACAACGCAGATCTGGAGCCACACCGACTCCAAGGAGAGAAGTCTATACACGTGACCTCTTCCGGTAACAACATCTCCCAGATTCTGACATCCCCTGGTAAAACCAAGTCAGAGGAAGGATTCTGTGAGCAGCGGAAGAAAAGTCCTGTGGAAAATCGCTGTCTGTCGGAAAGAGATAAATATATCAACGCCGGTGGAAATGCGTCCATCTCCATCAAACAGGTTAAAGCTGAGCGTAAAGGTCGTGGGGATGTTTGTCCTGTTTGTAAAGAGAACAACACTACTGGTTTGCCTGACAGTTTTGGCGACGTCGCAGATGAAATTGACACGGTCTCCGGCCGATCTTCAGCAGCATCGGTACATGGACGTAAAGTTAAGCGTCCCTCTGGTGATGTGAGTGAAAACCTGTCTCTGAATAGTCCACAGGTGGAGGAAATTCTCGCCAAAGGTGAAGAGTTCATGGGCGAACTTGATGAGCGCTTTGTGAGGAGGCACCACCAGAAACTCGCAGAGAATTTACAAGATGAAAGCCCACGGTCTCCTGGACAAGGCGATCTTGAAGGAAAAGGCGAACAAGGTGCTGCCCGCCCTTGTTCCAACAACTGCAGTAGATCAAACTCTGAAATCTCTGCCGACCTATCTGGTGTTAAGTTACCCAAGATCGGCGGATCAGGGACATCCGTGACTGCACGCGGGGACAAGACGCCTTCAGCCGCCAACTCGAGACCGACCTCTGGAAGAATCCTACGTTCTCCCGCCAATGGCTCCGTCCCTCAGGCAGACTCTCTACAAGCTGGCTCTCGCCCAAGCTCGGCTGGAAGCTCGCGGCCACACTCCAGGCCTTCCTCGGCTAAAATATGCGCAGGGCAACAATGCAAGCCTGACACTCTGGCACCCACGTCTGCTATCAGTCAGACTAACAGCAAGAACAGCTCCTCTCATTCGTTGGCGAAAAACTCCTCCAATGTGAAACAACCCAGCAGCAAAGCCTCATCAGTGCATAGCCTGAAGTCATCAAACAGGACCAGCACTCCCCAAGCTGGGAACGAGACAATCGCCAACGAAGGAAAGCCGAGTAGGATCAGCTCCCGACCATCGTCGGCCAAACAAGATCCGCATGTCACCGAGTCCAATCCGGCTCGCTCCAGGCCTCCCTCTGGCAAGCCCTCGGCTACGGCGTCTGTTCCATCCAATCTGAACTCGAGGCCGCAATCCTCGCACTCTCGCCGCAGCCTGACGGCGGCCAGCCCTCGCTCTGGCCTGGACATGCTCTCGCAGCTGGATGTGGATCAGTGTACCGAGGGCAGTGGAGACAAGCGGACAGACAGCCCACGCTCCAAGCACAGCCAAACCAGCCTAGGGAGCGACAAGCACAGAACCACACTGCAAGGAGACGGCGAGTACACCAGCCACAACGCCAAACTCTCAGGTAACTTTCAACTTCTGTTACAGTAAACATGAGGGAAAACCATTGTCAGTTGATTAATCTATGGAACATTAAAATAATAATAATAATAAATAAAAAATGGCTTACTATTTGAATTGAAACTGTCTGCCATTTTTGATATTTTCCATTTCTATTTTAAGCTTCACTTTTTCTCAGCCATACTGATTTTATTTAATGCCGAATCATGGGCTTTGGCAGAGAAATACCAGAATTCTTGGAGATTGTTCATGAATATGAAAAAGAAGTGCAAACATAAGGCCGGGTGTGTGGCCCGCTGCATGTATTTATACTATCGTGTTGACGATTTCAAATCTTGGAGTTGAGGCTAATCTGGCACAAAAGAGGGGAGCCTCGTTTAGTTGAAAATATCTTTCAGAGAGCGACTCATGAAGATGGTTTGTAGAGGTCTGAGGAGTGGGCGCAGTCTAAAACAACTTGTTAGTTGACAGTCGCAGGCCACACACCTGAGGCCTTTCTTTTTCACCTGAGGATTAAACAATGTGTAAGCTGAGAATGATCCAGACGCCGGAGGGGGAGGATCAATATCTAACAGATAAGGTATGGTAAACGAATGATAATATTTGAAGACTTTGCATTGGGAATAAAAATGTTAATAGTATCTCACTGACATATTTGGCCGAAAACAGAAAAGATACAGGATCAATAAAGACAATCAATATGTACAGATCTGGATCTGCATACCCTTTGGTATTTCAAAGAAGAGGAAATAAAAACCTCCACTATCAGATACTATTTCATTTACTCTGGCAATGGTTCAGAATCTCTGCAATGCTTTAACTGTAACATGAAACGGCCTAGTAAAGTTAGCGTGTATTCAAATTTGAATAAACTCCGGATTTGCCTAAAAGAGAATCGTTCAGTTCCTGAAAAACCACCACCTTTAACATTACAAGGGATGATAATCTTAACGGCAGTTTTGTCTGGATTTTACACTCCACAGGCAGCGCAGAGCAACAGCCGAGCGCCTTGGCCTCTGGCACGGTCAGGTCTGCCACCAAAGTGGGCAGTTCCAGGAACTCGCCTATAGCTGTGGAGGAGAAGAGTAATCGAAGTCTGACCGATATTTCTAACAACTTCAACTGCGCCTCCCCGCGTGATTGTCCAGCTGGCGAGTCCAAACAGCCGTCTGATGGGACCGCATCTCCAACCGACATGCTCTGCTCTCCTCCCATGTCCTCCACATCGGCTCGCGTAAGCTCTGGCCCGCGTGAGAACGATGCTAGTGGGGAGGACAACAGATGTTCTTCTGCCAGGGGTACAGGCGACTCCGCCCAAGCTTGTTGGTCTGACAAGAGTAAAGGGAACACGGCCAGGGAGGCGAGCGGTAGCGACCGAGGAGTGGAATCGCCCAGCCCGTTCCTGAACCAGCCAAAGACGCTGAGCCAAGATCAGATCGGCAGCATCCGGAAACAGCTGTACGAGGAAGGTCTCAAGCCGGCCGAGCGAGATGGGGGCGTGGCTTTCTTCATTCCCGTCACAGGGGACGGGCTGCAGCCCCAGGTGAACAACACCACCCTCACCGAGCGCCTGACCAAGTCCAGGAGGTGAGTGGACATAAACGCGTTTAACAGACTACACCCTAGAAACTAGTATAGATGAAAACTTGAGAATCTGCCGGGTTTTGCAGGAAACAAAGAAGCGAAAACAAAACAAAACAATACACCCGCCTCCCCCCCCCCCAATAAAAAAAACAAAAACGAAGCTTATCTTTCTTGCTCAACACTAGCTGACTTGGAATGCAGTTAACTGTATAACGGTGGTTGGAGAACATTTTTATGTTTTTTTTTTGTAAAGTTATAAAATATCTCCATCCTTTTTGACACACAGGTTCTTCATTCAAGCAGCAGTATCGGTAAGCTTTAAATGTCATTTGCACCACTTAATCTTCACTGGAAAGATGTCAATGTTGTTCCTGTGTTTGCTGGTGGTCTGCAGCTTCCTATATTATGCTTTGATCATGTTTTTGACGTGTAAACGTAGTCACTGTGCTTGGCACAATATAGCCGTGATCATGCTGATGTGCCGTTAAATCCCAACGTAACCAATCTTTCTATATGCTAGCGAAACTCGGACACCTCACAGCTGAAATGCAATGGACATCTCACACTCAGATCATAATTTTGAACAAGCAGGTCCAGGGCATCATCACACAGCACAGTGGTCCTCAGGTAGACCAGAAAACTGTAAAAGAAACATATTTGAGGTGCCAATTCAAAATCGTGGAACGAGCTTTTCTTTAAAGCCAGATAATAACAGATAATAAGTTGCCTTCCTCTGTCAGGTCCAAGTGGTTTAAGGCAAATGTTGGTAAAACAAAACAAACCAAAACGGGTGAAAAATCACTTTGGTTCCTGCTTTTGTTAAAAAAAAGAAAGAAAAGAAATTAATGAACAAATACATTTAAAAAATTAAAATAAAACAATTATAAAGAATATCATGATGATGAGCAAAAAAAAAAAAAAATTATTCTCGTCAAAATTTTGCATGCTTCATATCCTATGAGGGAAAAAGTCATTCTTTCTTTAGTACAATGCAGTTCGTACATCTCTTGTATTTGTTAAAAACAGCAATTTACCTGACTGTTCAAGTGGTTTCGTTAAGAATCAAAATCAATGGTCACTGTCTTTTTCCAAGGTGACCGAACCATGATTTCTTTTCATCTCATTTGAGAAATTTGAACAATCGCGCTTTCATAGTTTCTTCTCTGTTTATATGTCTTTTCTGCGGTCTCTGTGTTTGATACCCGATGTAATATAGTAACAGAAGTCTTCTGAGATGCACTGTGTGTTCGTGTGTGTTCGCAGGTCCAGCCTAAAGTACGAGGAGCGGATGTTTCTCGCCAACATCAACCGGCAGGTGCAGCTCTCCAAGAAGAAGGAGTTCGCCGTGCGTGACCTGCGCAATGTCAAGGGCGCCATCAGCTCGGACCAGGCCGGGAGCAGCAGTTGTGGTGAGAAAAACAAGGTGGAGGAAGTGGACAGTGACTTTGACTCCTCCTTCTGATCCGAGCACTCTGGCAGGGGCCTAGACGGTGTCTCAACATCTCACAGCAGCAAGGAAAGTCCACAGCGAGCTTTATGGCAAGATTTTGTTTTTCCACGAAAATGGTCTTGGAGATCCTGACTGTTTGATCTCATGGACTGAATCACTGTTCGTTTCTTCAGCGAATGAATCATAATCTACAGATCCAATTCAGTTTCAACAAAAAAAAAAAAAAAAAGAAACACGCACCCACACAAAATCAAATAAACAAACGAAGGAAGAAACGTGAAAAAAGGGGGGGGGGAAAGAAAAATAACCAACCATATAAATAATAAGAACAAGAGCAAGTCTTTTTTTGCAATACTACCACATTAAATGCTCGCAATCAAAGGAACTCATTCACACAAACTGAAAAAATAGCGCAGATCTAAAAAATGTTTGCTCTTTGCATTCTTCAGATTGGATAGTGAAGAAGAGGTCGCTATGAATTTTTTTTATTGTTATTGTGACAAAGGCTGATAATTTATTTTTTGACGTTGTCAGAGATTTATGTAGACAACTGGCCCAGCAGGAGACATATTAATATGTAAATTCCATGAGATTAGTGTGATTCCATGTGCTGTAGGAGTGCTCAAAGCCATCACAAAGATATAGTACTATCGTCATTAACATCGAGTTGGGTGCCGTGTTCACAATTTCAGATTGGGGAAGTATGTGAACATCACATTGATATAATATTCGCACCGAGACAATATTTTAATGTGCATATGAAATACAGGAATATTTTCTTGTGATTGAAGATTATTTAGATGAAGAAGAAGGCAAGTCGTATTTATGTTGTTTTTTTTCCACAATGTGGAACATAGTTGCAGTCAAATGCTTTCTTATCATGAAAGATAGGCCTTTAAACACATCAATGTCTTTTTTGTGGAGCGACATTTATTGGACTCGTAAGTGGAGTTTGAATGGAGGTTATCTCTCTGCGTCTCTAGACAATACATCGTGATGTCATTTTGTCTTCTTGATCCTTGAGAATGAAATTCAAAACAGACACACATACACACGACATGTAATTGGAAAAAATTCAGGCTTATCAAGATTATTACATTTTATTTGAGCCCGTCACGTTTGAGAAGGCAAAGAGGCGTCTTCTCATTGAAAGCAAAATAAGGATCAATTTATAACCATCAAGCATATTTGTCTATTTCATTCTCAACGTTTGTTATTTGTCTCAGGTCGATCACAATGAAGAAGAATTTAACATGATTTTGATGGAACAGAAAACAGGCCTGCATGTAGTTAGAGGATCTGGTATTACAATAAGCATGCCGCTTGGGCTTCTTTTCTTCCTTCTTTCTTTTTTTTTTTTAAATATCATTTTATTTGGATGTTGATGGTATGTTTGGAATATATTTACAAGGTAGTATTCTGAATCTTTAGCATTGTCTGAAATGGTCACTGAAACAGAGGTAAACTTGTAGGTCTGAACTGTGTACCTGTTGTGTGAATCCAGCCCTCTGTTTATTTGTGAAAAAAAAAAGATGCGTCCGCTGGCTAAGGGTCCTGAACCAACTATGGAATACCAGTGGCTCATTGTCACCAAGTTGTTCATCTTTGTTGCCAGCTAACAACCAACACCCTAGAAAACGTTTTGAATACTTGTGTATTTGTTTTATACCTACATTATACATTTAGTATTTACATAATGTACTTGCGCTGATAAAGAATAAATATGGCAAAGAAACTCAAATAACTCTTCTTTGTGCTGTATGTGATGTGTTATGGAGGCTCTTAGACATTTCTTCGTGTAAAGCGAAATGGCTAAGTGTGGGCTCAGAACAGCAAAAACCAACAAACTAACATATTTTGGACACGTTGTAAGGAATATGCAGAAAAACACCATAACAAGAAAGGTTGAGGCAAGAGACGGAGAGGCCGCCCAAAACGAAAGTGGGTTAATGATGTAAAGGACTGGACAGGAAAGCGGTTGTGGCAGTGCACCCATCTGGCCCAGGACAAAGTGGCTTGGCGAAGGTTGGCACGTCGACTCGAGGTATGCACAGGCGGCACCAGTTCTGTGTGGCAGGATGCCACGGAGGAAGGAAGAAAGTGAACTAGCCAGGATGCCATAACATTGCCATTATTAGATATGAATAATTTAAATTTCAATGAAAAGAAAGAAATAACAGTCTGATGAACTGAAGTGTTAAAAATTATATAAATTGATCAACTAGCCAAATTATCGAATCTGCTTAATTCTTCTTCAGGGCAACAAAAAAAAAAAAAAAAGAGAAATATTAAATGTCCCTGATTGTGAATGTGAGGAAAAATGATAATAACAAAATTATTTTGAGTAAAAGACCGTCTTCATCATGTCAACATTTTTTTTTTTAGAAATATTCTAAACATCAAAACAATGAATTCTCCCCTTTAACAAACTGGATAAAATAAACACCAAACCAATGGAAACTAAGAATAGTCTAGCAGGCAACCTTTAAATCCGCACTGGATGATCACCACGGCAGTAAAGAAGTATATATTATATTATAGCCTGATAGGGCGACGGCTTTCGGAACAATGAACATACATTTGATTTATAACGCGATGCAAAGCTTTAAAGAAACTAAATTGTTTGGCCTCTTGTAGACGTGTCATCTTCGCACCCCCTCTTGCAAGTACCATAAAAGCTGTAGTTGCAGCTTTGCAGTTTCTTGTTTTTAGCTTTTTGTTATCAAAAGATATGAAATGATAATGGAACTTAGGCATACCCCCCCCCCCCCCCACACACCTCTTTCTCTGGGGCCCGGGGTATATAAATAGGCTATCTTCTCTAGCCTATTGATGGTGAAAATCCGCCACCGGTGGGACGTCTCCCATGGAATGCTGTTTTCATTATTTCAGGGGTGTCATCTCTTCTCTCTCTCTCTCTTTCTCTCTGTCGTTGCTCCTGTCTTCTATCCCGCTCTCTTTCCACTCTTCTTTTTGACGTGTAAACTTACCTCACCATGTTTGACACAAAGTAGCCGAAATCGTGCTGATGTGCCACTAAACCCAAAAACAAACAAATTAAGGTGCAGACAGAATAGAGTCGCTTTCCCCGCACCTTTTTGCCGTCAGGCCCCAAATAGGGGAATGCCAAATTTAAACAACAGGAAAGACTTTACGAGCGACAGAGTTGAGTCACTAGCCTCTCACCTCCCCTTTTTGAGGCCAGTGACGTCAAGCCCCCC
>JBCAUA010043522.1:0-11864 GCA_038406235.1 Peronia verruculata
CAAGAAAGAAGAAAGGAAAGAGAGCGGGACAGAAGACAGGAGCAAGGAGAGAGAAGAGATGTCTCCCATGGAATGTCAAAGGTGGTACTCCATCGGAGACACCCCACCGATGATGGGCTTACACCGCCTGCAGGTGGGAACAGAGAACCTACTTATGTACTCTGGGCCCTCGCGGGAGTCGAAAGTAAAAAAAAAGATTGACTCATCCATAGGCAACCACATTGTTATAGCAGGTGAAAGAGAGAAATTGCTGACCCTGAGTTGTCAGTTTGACGATGTGGACAGGAATATTCCAAGCTTGGCTGTAGTCTGGCCCCGGGTTGTCCAGCAAACACTTGACCACACTGGAGGACATGACAGCTTGGACTCTGTACTTGGCAACCAAGGCCTGAGCATTGACATCCTGACTGACACTCTGCGGAGGACAAGGGAGAGAAACATTCACAATTACTGGGATATTCTTATGCTCACAAATGTGAATTCCATGGCAGAGATACTCACACATGTCATGTCTGGTCTCTAAAAATCTGACGGGGAAAAGAATGATGTGAGAGGTGTGTTTCATGTATGCACTAAGTTAACTGTAGAATCTTCAAAGCCAGAAATAGGACGGAGCATGTTGTAAAAAGGCAAGTTACAGATCAGATCTGATTCACTAACAATTTGTTGTGCTGAAAGTGTGAAAGATGCCAGTTGTCATGGCGACCACACTAACCACAGATACAAGTCAGTGTCCACAGCACTGTGGGACAAATGGTTATGACGGAGTTACTGAACATCCCACAAATATTTCCTTACCAGGATCTCCTGTCCAGCAATGACCACTGGCAAACATGACAGATAACAAACTATCATTGAATATAACATATCACTTACTGCTGATTTGCATTATCTTGTATTTCACTTCATGAAACGCCTGATATGGACCAAACTTTGGCATCATGCTGACAAATAGATCACAAGCCTTTTCAAATTTAATTTTTTTGAATAATTCTTTTATGAAGTTGGAAAGGTGAAAAAAAGTTGTGTTCAGATGTAACACACATCACAAGGAATGGGCCAAATTTCACAGAAGAATGAAGAACTGAACCCTACGATCCTGAGTGAGACCTGTACGTCACGGTACCTTACTTTACATATGCTGTGTGTCATTTTGGGTGTTATGTCATAGCATGTAGTGTAATTCCTTTCTTAAACGACCAATGAGATTAATGCTTTGACATATGTGTCTTACAACCAATGAAATTAATACTTTGACATATGTGTCTTATGACCAATGAAATTAATACTTTGACATATGTGTCTTACGACCAATGAAATTAATACTTTGACATATCTGTCCTAGACATCATTCTAATGATGGCATGAATGCTGTGTGTTGAATGTTTGAGTTAGAATTTTGATCAAGAACTGCAGTGTACCTCAACCCCCAACCTCCCATGATGCAGACAAATGCCAGCATTTGCTTTCTTCTAATGAAATGATCAATCAGCCGGGTGATTCCGATGATAATGAGTCTGATATCACCATAAATTATCCAGACAGTGACTTAGAATCCGTGAGTGACAGCGAAAGCTCTAGATCTTGTCTGAGCCAAGCAGAAAGCAGGAATGTCCAAGATTGTAGATCTAAGCTCAGGAGTCGAGGTGCAGGGTCATGCGAAACTCAGGGATTCAGAGTTCATAGTGATACACCTGTCCTTTGGTAACTGAAGTGGAAACGCATCTCTAATTTACTTCCTGTCATATTTCATTATCCGACCCTTTGAGCTGCTATTTCATGACAGATTTTTATCACTTAACACATTGACTACCCTGAGCCAGTTTTTCCGGCTCGCACCGCTGATAATTTTTTACTCTAAGCCGTTATTTTTGGCTCAGTATTATTCAATTATCTTATTAAGCTAAAAGCCAAAAGTACGATGATACTGAGCATGCATGCACTAGAAACACATCCAGTATCCTGTTTCTCCTTGAATCTTTGTGTTTACAGCCATTGTGTCCCTCTTAGCACTGATTTTCAACTTGCATTGTGATCAATGATGACATTTTTCAACGATTTGCCGACTTTACTTTGTTTTACATTTTTGTGAATAAGTCAAAAACAACTGGAGATATTTATATTCAAATTCGACTGTAAATAGATTATTGCCTATGGATTTTTGTCTAAAAGTTTGAAAGCCATGGATTACCAGTGAAGCAGATTTCATCGGGGGGAGGGAGAGTGGAGGGGGGTAAGTTGAAAATTTGTCATATAACTTTTGGATTTTGTTTACTTCTTCTTGTACTTCCTGCTTCATATTCTGAAAACTGTTCACCCTATGTCAATACAATGCTCAATCTTTTTCTACATTCAATTCCCTTCAGTTTGATATATATTATATATATATAAGTGATTTTATGATAAGATGTACAGCATGAGAGCCTAGAATAAAATGTGTGTCCTGTCAGCCATTAACTTCCTTTTTTCCTCTGTGTCCAGTGATAACATTTCAGTGGGGAGTCAATGAGTTAATTTGCCCAATAATTTTATGACTCAACCCCCCCCCCAAACTTTAAAAATCATTTGCTATGAAAAATCTTATTACATAATAGAGTCATTTATTTTATATGTTGTTTTTACTACTTTGATTAGAGAGATCTATACATTTTTTGGTATTTTCTAGCTTGATTCGCATGATCTATGAAATTTTCTCTCATTTGGTCATACATATCAAGTTATGCCCGGAAACTGTTGAAAAATTATGGCACAACAAAGATTTTTTGTGTGAAAGTTTGTTGGCGTTAATTATCTTGATAAGGTCACAAAGTTAAATGGGACAGTAGTGACATGTTTCTTGAATGGTGAGCTAAAAATACAGGGCACATATTGGATCCATACTTTAGTAGAGGAAGAGAGAAAGAGAGAGAGAGAGTATATGTGTGTGTGTGTACGTGTGTTTTGTACTCTCAGTATTACGATACATATTGCATCAGCTGTGATCACTTTCCTTTCAGGGATGTCATTTCCTGGTATGTGCAAGTGGTCAGAGGTCAGAGGTCGAGTCACTCACCTCATGGTGGATCAAACCGCTGAGCTTGGCTGGGGACGACCTGGGGAACCAACTGTCCAACTTTTTCATGTCGTGTGGTACGACCACTGGCTGGCTGCTGGACTGAGGATCTGGGATCTGAACCCTGGCAGGAACTCCCTGCAATCATTGGCATAAGCTGAGCTGCTGACACTGACAAGTCACTTGACGTCAGTGACAATGCATGGCTATGGTAAAGAGCTGACAGGTGACAAAAGTTACATGGACCTGACCAACCACAAAGCTGTCAGTTATCTACTGACCTACTTCTATTTTAGCTCACATGGAAAACCAAGGTTTGAATTCGCCCCCCCCCCCCCCCCCTCCTCCATTCTATGTAAAAATTGTTCAAAATCAAGACAGGAGGTATGTCCCACCCCTTGCCCTATATTATCCCCAGCAAACAGACACTTCAGGCTGGCTTTTTCAAATAACCACATCATTTGATTTTCTTATCTCCAGTAAATAATGACCAACTCCAAGGCACTGAGTATCTCACTGCAGTGTGACATTGCCTGGCTATCACTGATAACCTAGCACTATAGTCACATCACCTGGCTATCATTGACAACCTAGCACTGCAGAGTGACACTGCCTGGCTATCACTGAAGACCTACCACTTCCAGAAGAGACTGTTCAAATCTGAGTTGTGCATAGCCTGTGTCACTGGTCAGAGGTACCTGAGACAGCACTTTCTGACTGTAGCGGCCTAGCACTGCCTTCTTCGGACGGTAGCTGGTAGCTTTTCTCTGGGGAAAGATTATAAACACTCTAAAACAGTTAACACAAACTTTGCCGCAATGGAAAACCTTTCATATAATCGCTATTTCAGAATTGCCTTTGAACTCCAGGGAAAATTTTTTTCTGATACGCCGTGAGATATTTGGTCTGGGTGATTTCATTACACGGCCTCGATCTAAAACTAGATTTATAGATCAAGTCAATGTCAAGAGCCAGAATGATAGATCTTCATTATTCTCAGTTTGAAACTCAAGAACGCTTAATGACTTCTCAATACTGCCTCTTAAGAAACACTGACAAAAAACAACTGCATGGTTGACTGACTGCCTGCAAGTGTGTACTTTTGAAAAGACAGACCAGTCCATCCTCTGATAACGTGCCTATAAAAAGCAATGAAATCATAATAGCCTTACACACACATGTAACATACACAATCTCATGTGAATGTCATACTTGACTGGGGCCTCGCAGGCTGGGTGAGGTGTGAACTGGAGGGAGGGTAGGTGCTTGATTTCTACACACCTACGCCACAGGTTTACCTTTTCTTATTGTATCATAGTACTGGGCAGAACAACACATTACAAATACTTGACACGCTCACAGATGATTTCTTTGTCTGAAGAAATTGATCTGGTACCTGAGCTTGGTCTTGGTTACACCACAATATGAAAGAAAAGTGATTGGGAGAGCAAAAACCTTTTGAAATAATGGCAGAATTCATATTAACGTATAGTTTTAGTTAATGTTAAGAATAATAAATTACATAGCAAAATGACTCCGATTGGTCAGTTTGTCATAACTCAAGTTTTGTTTTAAGAGTTGTCTTAGTGACCATTCTAGAGAGCATAACCTGGTACAGCAGTGCCAGCAAGACCAGTAACTATTGTCCCAGTGCCCAGCTATGGACAGCCTAACTGTTGTCCCAGTGCCCAGCTATGGACAGCCTAACTGTTGTCCCAGTTCCCAGCCACGGACAGCCTAACTGTTGTCCCAGTGCCCAGCCAAGGACAGCCTAACTGTTGTCCCAGTGCCCAGCCACGGATAGCCTAACTATTGTCCCAGTGCCCAGCCACGGACAGCCTAACTATTGTCCCAGTGCCCAGCTATGGACAGCCCAACTGTTGTCCCAGTTCCCAGCCACAGACAGCCTAACTGTTGTCCCAGTGCCCAGCCACGGACAGCCTAACTGTTGTCCCAGTTCCCAGCCACGGACAGCCTAACTATTGTCCCAGTGCCCAGCCACGGACAGCCAGGAACTCAGTCTGACATCGGAAACACAGACAAACAAAGTCCAAACGAGAAGAGCAGATTTAGTTCTCAGTGCTTCCATGTGCAGCTGATCTTGCGCATTTAACTTACACAATAAAAAATGTCTGGCTGAATCTTCAGACCTTGTCTCAGTGATGTGTAGTGAATACAATACTGAGAAATGGCCTTGTTCTCTCATACTTTCTGTCAGCTCTACACAGCCCACTCTGTCTGTCTGTCTGTCTGTCTGTCAGAACAGTTGTCAACACAAACAGCCCAAAATCTACATGTTTACTGACTACAGACCTCTCTATCCTCACTCATACCACACGGACATTGTGACCACTGGCATATGAGCTGCCAATGAGTGAATTGTAATCTGAGGGAAACAGAAATGGGAAAACCCAAACTCCTACAGTGATTGTAATATTTATCTAAAGGAAATAGGACATAGAAGCCATCAGACAGACAGAACTGAGCAAATATCAGACAGACAGACTGGGAGGCAGACACATGTTTGTGTACATACACACACAGGCAGACAGACAGACAGACATGTTTGTACATACACACACAGGCAGACAGACAGGCAGGCAGACACATGTTTGTACATACACATACAGGCAGACAGACAGGCAGGCAGACACATGTTTGTACATATACATACATGCAGACAGACAGACAGGCAGGCAGACACATGTTTGTACATACACACACAGGCAGACAGACAGACAGACAGACAGGCAGACACATGTTTGTACATACACACACAGGCAGACAGACAGACAGACAGACAGGCAGGCAGACACATGTTTGTACATACACACACAAGCAGACAGACACATGTTTGTACATACACATACAGACAGACAGACAGACAGTTAGGCAGACACATGTTGTACATACACACACAAGCAGACAGGCAGACAGACACATGTTTGTACATACACACACAAGCAGACAGGCAGGCAGACACATGTTTGTACATACACACACAGGCAGACAGACAGACAGACACATGTTTGTACATACACACACAAGCAGACAGATAGACAGGCAGGCAGACACATGTTTGTACATACACATACAGGCAGACAGGCAGGCAGACATATGTTTGTACATACACATACAGGCAGACAGGCAGACAGACAGATCTTAGCAATAGCTCACAGCTGAGTAGTGTCTGGCTGCTGCCTTCAGAAAAGAGAACATTTGAGGATTCTTTCTGGCATTCTCTTGCAGATAATTCTGGAACTCTGTCTGCTCCTTCAACACACGTCGCTGGAGTTTCTGCACAGAAAGGAATAAAACATTTATAGACAGAGTTAGGTCATCAATAAATAGGGAAAAGTAACGTTTGTTTTTCTGGGAATGTGAATTTTTTTTTTGCATGATGACTAGTTATAAAGTTTTTACTGAAGGAGTTCAGAGCATGACTAAAGATGACACATCATCCAAACATACATGTGAGGAGCAGCACTACAGTATGTCTGATCTTAAAAAGGCATGGAGGTCACCTACAAAGAGGAGCTGAAAAGATTTCGAGTTGAACGTGATGTGATTTTGAGTCTTTCATTTATTTCTCTTCTGCATACACATTGACACCTGTCAGTTTATACATACACAATCCTGTCTTTTTTAACCAGGAGTTCAGCAAATCATACAAAATGTCCAGCTACACAACTTCACCATGTTTTCCAAGCAAGGACAACTACAATACCAGTAACAATGTGAGTGAGTGAGTGAATGAGTGAGTGGGTGAGTGAGTGAGTGAGTGAGTGAGTGAGTGAGTGAGTGAGTGAGTGAGTGGGGAGTGACTGAGTGAGGAAATGAGTGAATGACTCCTTACCTCAAACACTGTCAGCTCATGCAGCTGTCGAGATGAGAAGACTGGAGGCTGACCTCCTTGCATGTATGGCTTAATGTATTTATGGAACAGCTTTAGGTACAGTCGATGTTCAGCTTTGGTCAGATCCGACTGTTTGAAGTGTTGTTCCCTGCCCAGTGAGGAATAATGTTTGAAACTTGATATGAGTATTTGAAAATCTATGACTTTGTTCTTTTCTCATCTATTCTGCCATTTCTTTACTTACTGCATGCTGATTTACACCTATGAACATCTGCTCTACATATACATATGCATACATCTCCCTGTGATTTGTTGACACTTTCTCAGCATTCTCTCATCTCTGACATCACACAAAGTCCAACGTTCCTTCATGTTATTTTCCTTGTTCAGGTGTGGTCATCAAAGATTTCACAGCTCGTCTTCACAGCTGGACAGTTCAGTCAAAGTCAACAAGGGCAAACACAAGTTTTACACTTGATGGTCATGCACAGAAAGAGGACATTGGTCATTACTCAAACTTTGGATAAAACTTGTGAGGAACTCGGCTTGAACAATTTCCTCAGTTTCTTTCTTATGATCAACAAGATTCTGGCTGATTTTTTTATCATCAAATTCTGAGGTCATGTGGTATTTCAATGCATTTTATGATGTATTCTTGAATTTCTATCTTGAATTATCCATTCCCCTTTTCTAATAATGATATATCCTTGACCCACATCAGTTTTCATCCTGACCCCTACTGTAAACAGATCTTGTGTACATGCTCAGGACATCTTACCTGGACAAGATCTCACAGAACATGTATGAGAGGAGACAAATTCCACACTTGATATTTGTTGGTCACAGAAGTGACTTCTTTGACTGTAGTGCATAATTAAAGGCAATATTCATATCCCTGAATGGAAGTTGTTTTTTTTTTTTATCCAAAGGGGTGAAGAGCTAAATTTAATGAGAAATGAAGATGATGCATTTAAACCAACATATGGAAAACAAATTATATTTATCAAAGGTATTTTTTTTTCACAATATGCTTTGAATAAAGGCAAAACAAGAAAGATCTGGTTTGGGACAATAGATTTCTAGGGTTTTAGTAACAACAGCAAGGTAGTTGTGACAATCTGACAAAAGACTATGGCAGTGCCAGGCAGTGCAAACTCACATTTTCTCTGTTTCTCTGGCCGTCAGCTTGTCCTGTGACATGTCAGTCCTGACATTTAGTTGGCACTGTGTGTCAGCCCCCTCTGTTGACCAGATGGTGTTTTTCCTACGATTTCTGAATGGTGTGTCGCTCACTGGGGGTGCCACCTTCTCTGGGGAGTCTTCTTTCACAGCAAAGATAGGGATGTCACTCTCAGACCATGGCTGCTGCACTGAGAAAGTCAAAGTTTGAGAACTATTATCTGGGGGGGGCAAAGTGTTTGAGGGATGTACCCAGCCCTGATGGAGGGAGCGCATGTGAGACTCCATCCTTGAGGCATTTTGCATGATGGCTTGCCAGGAGCTGGGGCTGGTCTGATTGTGTGAGATACTGATTCCACACACTGGGTGACCCAGAGATCTTCCTGAAGGTGACAGGGGTTGCTGGGGATGGCCAGAGGTAACATCAGCACTTGGAAATCGTTGATTGTTTTCCTTAATGCTGTCTGGGGACAAGTGGTTGGAATCTCCTATCTTTGTTTCATTTTTTTCTCTCTTTGTGTCTGACAAGATCTCCTGCCTATCAGCTGTAACTGCAGAGGGAAAATCTTCACGACTGCCTTTGCTATCTTCTTCATCTGATGACAATGAAGGCATAACTAGACACAATTCCTCCGCTGCCAAGCCCTGAGTTGGTTCTCCAGAGTCCATTCTCTGAGGACAAATAAAATAGACACAAATTCTCAGATTCACCGACACAAAAGGCAGAAATATTCGAAAACAACAATAAACAAAAAAAAAAAAAAAAGGGTTAATGTTGCACAAAGAATGGAGGAAAGCCTAGCCCCGTCATGCTTCAAGGCAAGATGTGAAATTTTTACTCAGTCCAACAAAACCCACTACTTGTCATGAATGAAGACTGGAGAAAGCCCTGAATCTGACTACCTTCATTTGTAAAGCCAACAAAATAAGGACTATTGGACTGAGATATAGATATCATCATTACCTGAGTATTGCAAAGTGGAAATAACAAAGAAGGAATTCTTTTAAGTGTGCGAGAGGCAATGAGTGTAAGGCAATGCTTAGGACAAATTCATCAACATTTTCTCTCTGGCTAGATAAAACTTCTTGTCATGAACAGATGTCCATGCTTCAAATCTCTCACTAAGATGTTGATAATTCTGATGAAACAAAACTGGTTGAGGACTGATTAAACCATTGTTAGAACAAGACCCCCCAGATTGCCTCAACCACTGACTCTCCTCTTTGATCCCTAAACCTTGCCCTGCCTGGCTTACATGAAGCAAAGACAAAAATGTCCAAGATCGTTCTATCTAGTGCCTCAAAGAGAAAATCTGCACATTGAGCTTACTCTCCTTACAAGTGAGGAAAATAAAATCAGACCAAGTCCTACTGTTGAGTCCACTTAAATTGAATTTGCTGGGCCCAAAACCTAATGGGTTTGATTGAAGAGAGAGAGAGTTTGTCTTCCAGTTTGTATTGATGACTAATGAGGCACTATATCAACTATTTCAATACAGGATTACTTCCCTTTACACAAAAATTGTGCTACGGCTCCTGAACTTTTTTATCTTAAACTCAGGCCCTCTCATACAATTGACTTGCTAGCCCTCTAAGGGCTACACTGAAAACAAAGGTAATGTAAAGAAAAGTAGAGATAGAAAGGTGTTATTTTAGCCCTGAAAAGAACTGTCGATGAGTAGGTTTTAGCCCTGAAAGGACTGTTAATACTTTAAAGGAACAGGTGAGAAAGTTTTATCCTGAAGTTTTAACTCAGTCAAAGGAAGCCATCACATAGTCTGTGAGTTGTGTTTATAAGCGAGTCAACCACAAGTAAAAAAACTAGCACGATATAGAATCTGGCATATCCCGTCACGGTGCGAGAACCAACATCATAACACTGGCGCAGCACTCTGTTATAGCGTAACCTACACACTTCGTAACACGTGTATGTAGCAAGTGTAGTACATTTACACGTATACCTGTCCTGGTGGCTCTACCAAGATGCTTGATTATAGATAGATTGCTGGGCAACACTGGCCCTAGTATGTTTATTCCCCCCATCCCATGAATGCAGGGCACAATACATCGTCTAACCCCTCTCCCCCCATCCCAGCGCTGTCTCCTTTGTTTTCAAATGACATTCGCGTTGGTGGAAACAATGTTGGGATAACAATAGCTGAAATTTACCTTTGTGGCAGCGCTGACAGGTTCATATTAAAAGAAACTCACGGCAATGGCTTTGAGTTATGCGAGAGACATTTAATATCACAAAGAGAACAAAAATCTAGTTTCATTTCTATTTGATTTATCAGAAATTCATTTAATCAGAGTTTAGTTTGAGTGGACTCAATTGCAAATACCTGTCCTCCTCCCCATGTCCATTGATCACGGGTGGTTTTTCATTTGTACTTATCATGTTTGAAAACATTTCAGAAAGATAATATATGAGATCCTCCAGAAACAAAGACCATGAGAATTTCTTGAGTCACCAGGTAATACTAGTTCTACCAGTGGGATGCATCACTGCTATCTTACTGTGTACAGTAAGTCTTTACAACATTACCTCAGTGGTGTTTTCTGTGTCTGCATGATCCAGAGAAAGAGGAGCACTGGACTCTCTGCCTAGCATGGGATCAACAGCTGGCACAGGTAAACACAATGTCATGTCAGCTCCACTGCCACTGTCATCTCCAGCAGGATTTGTAATTACGTCATCCTCATGGGTCGCTGTTATGTCAGATGTTCTGTTCTGGACATGACATGGCCATGTGTTGATCTTCGAAACATCAAATGCCAAGTTTTTCCTGGTGAGACTGTCAAGTTCTTGTCGAACAGTCACTGCCTCTGTGCCCTCATCATTTGCAGCCTGCTCTGTTTGTCCATGACCAGATTCACTGTTTTTCCACTTCACCAAATGTTGGCTAGTATCTTGGTCTTTGTGCACAGGCTTCAGTTTTTCCTTTTTTATGCGGACAAACTGAGACAAGAGTCGTTGTTCAAATGAAGGTTCAGGACCCATCACTTGCTGATATGTAGCCTCTGAGAAAAAGCAATCCTTTCCATTGATGGGACTGCGGCTGTCAATAAAATCCACAAATAAACATACTGATATGTGAGTGGTATGTGCGAATTTATGAGACAAAGCAGAAATTTCTAGAATGAATAACAAAATGCATACTCTGTTGTCCTTTCACAAACAAAAAAGAAAAAAAAAAAGGTAAAAACAATGTGCATAAAGTCCATATAACAAAGTATCGGGAATCAAACCCTGGCCCAATCTGACAGTTTTGAAATTTGACAACTGACCACTGTATCAGCTATCTGTAAAAGTCAATTTGCAAACTGGACTGACAAAACCAAATCCAGATGATGAAGCATTTAAAAAAAAAAAACAATAAAAGCCAGAAACATCTCACCCGTAGATGATCAACAAACAACAATACACAGCTGTTCACCACCGTTCCTTTAGTTTCCTGCCGACCCGCTGAGTCAAGTGGGTTCGAAAGGTCAGTCACACCTCGGTGCCTGCAAGCGACGGCAAACTTGTGTAGTGAAAGTTTGCACTTTTTTTTAAAAGGATTATGGAGTGAACAGAATTCCTCTGCATCAAAAATAAGCTCATCAACAAAAAGAGAAAATCTTTGACTGCTAACTGGTATGTTTTATTTGTGTATAAAATGTCCGGTAGAGCAATATTACATCTACATCTACATCTACAGTAGTCTTGTCGACCGTCGGGGCACCGCTGCTGATCTGGCCATCATCCCCCTCCACTCCTCTCGGTCTTCTGCCTTC
>JBCAUA010043533.1:0-11864 GCA_038406235.1 Peronia verruculata
CTCCCCCCTCTCCCCCCCCCCCCCCCCCCCCCCCCCACACTGTTATCATGTTTCCTTCTTTAGTGTATTCTTCACTACGTACAATGTCGATTATTCCTTACATTTCTTAATGCAATATTTCTTCAAGATTGTGACCATTATGACAGTCTGACGTCGCTTATTAACCAAGTCGTAGTTGCTGAACGGTTGAAGTGGATTGCGCTAAAATTGCGCACTGTTAACTTCCAGAGTCCTGACATATACAGTTATAGCGTAGATCTGACATTGTTGTCATTTTTCTTTCACGAGGAGAAAGGCCCTATCATGTTTTATTTTTATAAACTAAGTGTTTTTATTTTTTAAGGATTGAGTATAATTGCTGTTGTTGCTGGCATCCGTCTGTCTCGGGAGACAACGGATATGCGCCTTGGATTAGTCCATGGTAGAGTTACAGCGCCTGCTGTGACTGAACAGTCCAATTTTGAAGCGGCAGGCCTTGTTGCAGTTGCTGCAGTTGTAGACAGCGCCTGGCTCTGTGGGCGCTGATGCTGCCCTCTGCCGTCGGCGATGTCGCTTCTCCTCCCACTGGTCCTTTCGCTTCTGCTCTGCTATTTGGATGCCTTACCTTGACAGCGAACCTCCATCTGCTGTGGTCTGCAGCTGTGGCTTCCCATTCTGCTGGGTTGACGTCACCTGCTTTCATGTCGCGTTCACAAACGCAATATGGATTTAAATATGCTGTGTTGCTAGATTCTTGGAGGTAATAGTAATGGTGCTGTAGGTAATATAGTGATGACCAATATTTATATTGATGCTGCTTCTTGTTATAAGGTGGACAAGTTAAGCAAGATGGGAATTTGCGTTTCTTTGTATAATTGCTACTAGAATTATTCCTTGCAATGTGATTATCACTGGGAGAGATGTTTTTTTTTTTTCTGTTGCTGCCACTGCTATTGCTGTTGATGTTGTTGATGTTGTTGATGTTGATGCCGTTGTTGTATTTGTTGTTATCGTCGTCGTCGTCGTGGTTGTTGTTGTTGTTGTTGTTGTTATTGTTGTTGTTGTTTTTATTGTTGTTGTTGTTGTTGTTATTATTGTTGTTGTTGCTGCTGCCAGGATGCGCCTTTTTCTTCAAATGTAACAGATTGCTAAATCATAAAGATTGAAACAATCTATGTGATAGACCTTAAAAATAAATTTGTCTCATCACTTGGTCTGACAGCCTGAATCATGTCTTCTAACAACTACCATCTTCCATTCTTATCTGTGACACACAGGCGCACGCCCACACTAACCACCTCTAAACAATCCCTGAATTTATCACCATGTTTTGCTACGCCAGAAAAAGTAGCAGATATATCGGAAGCTGGCCACAGCTGTTGTCCACTGCAGTTGTCAGAAGGACCCAGCTGGCAGAGGTTTATAGTGCATGATAGCCAAATTTACAGTCCCACCAAAGCTGACAAGTATTGTGCTATAATGGCGACCAGAAGGACCGTCTTACATTGGTAAAGATAAAAAAATGAGCCATTCTTTCACCCAACTAGGATGTGTTAGTGTTGAGCTGAGATGGAGTTTAACGACACATCACCATGATTACGGCTGTATTGTGTCAAACACAGTAAGATACGTGTACACGTCAAGAAGAAGAGAGGAAAGAAAGTGGAACTGAAAACAGGAGCAAGGAGAGCGAGAAGAGATGTCTCCCCTGGAATGTCAAGGATCGCACTCCATAGAAGACACCCCACTGTTGGCGGGTTTACACCGCCTGCAGCTGGGAGCAGAGAACCTACTTATAAACCTCGGGCCCTTGCGGGGGCACAACAAGGTCTACTTTAGTGGCTTTACTAAATGTATTACAAGAAACAGTAGAACAGTGGGTGAAGAGCTGGTAGATAAACAACATCTGTGCTAGGAGTGAACTCAGGGGGCGTTTGCGGAAGGGCAAGATCTAGCCCATAATGTCCATGGCACATGGTGCGAATCAACTCGTCAGGAGGCGCCCGAAGAAGATGAGGACTAGAATAGAGGGGAAGACATTATTTTTTAAAAAAAAAGAAGAAAAATAAAAAAGAAAGAAAGAAAGAAAAAAGAGAAAGAGAAAGAAACAGTGAAAGGAGATATAAAAAAGAAGAAAGGATAGAGAGAAAAAGAAAGAAAGAAGAACAAGGAAGAAAAAAAAGCAAATACAAATATAAAAGGACGAAGTAACAAAAGAAAGAGAAAGAAAGAGAAAGAAAGAAAGAAACGAAAAAAAGAAAACAAGAAAGAGAGGAAAGAAAAAAAGGAGAGAAAAAGAAGAAAGAAAGGAAAGACAGAAGGAAAACAGAGAAAAGAAAAGAAAGGACGAGAGAAAGAAACAAAGAGAGAAATAAAGTAAGAAAACGAAAGAAAGAATGGAGAAAGAAAGAAAGAAAGAAAGAAAGAGAAAGAAAGAAAGAAAGAAAGAAAGAAAGAAAGAAAGAAAGAAAGAGAGAAAGAAAGAAACATATTCTTATGCAACAATGTTGTGTGCCAAAATTCATATGGATGCATTCAGAAGTTTTCGAGTCCGTAAGCTTTTTTTTTTTTTTATGGGTTTTGTCTCAGATTTATTTGTATACAATATATTAAAAGAAAAAGATTTAAGCCAGACCAAACGAATTTATAATAACTAATGGTAATCCCTGAACACAGAACATCCAGGAAGTGGAGTTCAGAAATGTGAATTGTAACTGACCTAGCTAGAAATGGGACATCGTTATAAGCAAGGTAATTAAGAAGTCAGCCTTTATCCCGCCATAGCAACGGTCCCCCCTGGACAAGCCGAAAGGGACCGAAACCCAAAGCCAAAGTCGGCCTAGAAGTGCACAGAGCAGGAAGGACGAGAATGGGGACAGTACAGGTGAACCTCGTCAACTGAGAAAGAAAATCAAACCAGGTTAACACAAATGGGGTCAGAGAAAGTACCTGGCTTTCATACTGACATTAATTTGGCCATGTTCAAGACGTAACAGTTAAAGGGGAAGTAATGCTAGATCGCTGTGCCCAGGCCCGTTACTTCCCTTTGCCAAACAAAAAAGGTGTTGGTGCTGTTGAACAAGGAATGTAAAGAGAAAAAAGTACTTTTTACACCATTTCTTGAAACATTCGCCATAAAATTAATAAATAAATAAATAAAAGTACATAAACAAAGAAAAAATTACGGTAGAAAGAGAATGTTTTGTTTTTGTTATAATTTTATCGTTTTTTTGTTGTTTTTTTTCGTAATCAGCTTTTCAAATAGCATGAAGTAAAAGGATTTTTTCCCTCTTTACTACACTGCTTGCTCAAACCTCTTTTAGCTAGTAAAAAAGAAGTAAAGGAGCTGGCACAGCGATCTTTAATGACGAGGTAAAATGAGGGAGTCCTTCAGTAGATCTCTCGGCCATGCCACTTTAACACCTCTACGGTTAAAATAATTCCTACTATTCTGTCTTTGTCTAATCAATTCAAAAACATTGCCGCTGAAGTATTAAGGCTGTTTTAGTAATATTATGATTCATTAAAAAAAAAGAAAGAAAGAAAAGCTCCTTTATAAGCTTGTTTTAATTAAGGGGTCGTGGGTAAACTATAATCAATTGGGTTTAAAAAAAAATGTTTTTATATCACATTTAAAAGATGTTATGATCATTCTGCTGTTGGAAAATAGATGGTTTATGCTATTTAAAATTATGTAAATGGCTAAAATATGGTCTGGCAGTAAACTACCCCTCCCCCCCCCTCCTCCCAGTTCGACAGTGCCAAGCTCCATTTCGTAAAGATTACTTTTTTTTTCCTGCCAGGTGTGACATTTTCCTTTATTCTCCTTATTGTTGATCCAATGGCCTTGAAATTGGTATAATTTTCCTCCACCCATATCTGCAAAGAGCAAGCAACTTTTCATTTTGGTATAGGAGAATTTTTGAAACGATTTATTTCAATGAGGGTCACTTTCAAAATTCTCAGTTGCTTAAATGTTCACCAGCTTTAAAAGACACAGTTAGGTTAATTTATTGCTCAGTCAACTTCTTTAGTGGTGGTAGGAAAAGTCCTCGGGTGGAGCGAGACAGGTGACGGCCTTCAGAGGAAGAGTGGGTTCTTTCATCAGATGTTTCGGCCTTTAACTTCCTGACATCTTCTAGAACTCCGGCCACACTGGGGTCATGACTCCCGATGTCCGTGCAACCACCTTTTTTTTCCTCAGGGATTCTTTATAAACTAGCTATTTGATCTTATATCTTCCTGGTACTATGCAACAGAAAAGAAAAATCAAACTTTTGTCAATGTTTGTGAGCGGATGCTCGGCATAAGACAAATTAAGACATAGAAATCATGGTAACAACTTCAGAATGTGAACCTCTCTTGTTTTGTATTTGAAAGCCCCGATAAAAACGCTTCTTGTGCAAGTGTTTCTCGTTGACAAAAAACTTGAAATTCGTGTTTCACAAAATGAGGTTTTTCAGCATAACTATGTGATCAATATCTTTTATTATTATTTTTTTTTTTTTTAAATTTCTGCAGGAATTGTCATGGAATTTGTCAGAAATAAATAGTAATAATAATAATAATAATAATAAATAAATAAATAAAAATAAAATAAAAATTATGTCAGAGAATTTTTTTATTTTTATTTATTTATTTATTTATTTATTTTTTTTTTATTTTATTTTTTTTTACATTTTACGTTTATGCGAAATTTAATATTTTTAGATTTAAAAAAAAATTCTAAAAAATCCATGACCTTTTTTACATACCAAATTCTTACAAGATGAAAATTAAACTAAGTAGTTTATTGAAATTCTGATCTAACAAAAGTTACATTGTGAGCCAAAATCCAATCTGGCCGCCGCTGCCATGGCAACTATAAGTGATTCGTTGCCTGCAGGCGGGAGCAAAGAGCCTACTTATATACCCTACGCCTGTGACTTACAAAACACCAACCGATATACGAATGTGGTGTCACAAACTATGTCCTGCACTGCTACCATGCGATTTTTGCTTCAGTTGTGGGACGGGTGAGGAAAAAGATCAGTTTCTCTGAGCTCACATTTACCTTATCTATACTAAAACTGCATCAAAACCCATAAAAGCCTCATGGACTAGAAGAGATTGAATGCATCCATATGAAATTAGTCACACAACATTGTTTCATAAACATCTTTGTTTCTACGTGTAAAAAGCCGAAAACTATTACCATGTTTGACATTATTCTAAAAAGCGATAATAATTGAATAGAAAAGTCGCTAGAGTGTTTGATACGAACTGTGTGTCTGATAAAATGACGCATTAAAAACACCAAATATGTTTTCCTTGAGTAATATTCAATTCAATCATCCAAAATATCAACATCGTTGTACGCACATTTGCCATATACTTTAAGTCACAGGATAATATCGGTTTAACCTGTATATTTAAAACATCTCCTACGAAGGCCGAGCGTTCGTTTACTTTCTCCCTCTCCCCTCACACACACACACACACACACATACACACACGCACGCACGCACGCACGCATGCACATACACACACACACACACACACACACACACACAGGATCAACCCAACATTTGGCCAAATGATAAAATGAAATGTGGGGCCCTTATTGTGCTAAGGTTTTAGTTGAAAGATTTCTTTTCCCTAGAAAGATTGCTAAAGTTTGCGACTCCCAGTTCAAAGAGGGCTCTATAGGCACGTGGAGTACTCAAGCACTCACCTATCTATTCTAGGCACCAACCAAACTGGTCACTGCTTGACTTTGGTGCCCTGGCGAGCCCCTTAAAACTATGCCAGGCCTTCATAAACAGACTAAAATCTACAAATAAGTTAGAGGTCATAGTGTCGTACTTACTGACACAGACAGACGATCACACATTGATCTTTTCTACTTTCCGAGTCTGTAATCAGCGAAGTGTCTTTCATCTGAAACTACTAATTGAAACATTTTATTGCGTACGCTGGTGACGTCATTCACCGATATTTCAAAGGTTCGCTACCAAAGAAATATTTAATCTGATCTGTACAGGCATCAAGAGATGCCTTTTAATTTCAAAAATAATATAAAATATACCGTTCTTTCTTTAGATGACGAGAGGCAAGGTACAGTTAAATTTTCAAATAATCAATAAGATGTCTGAGGCCAGTCTGGCGAGAGACAAATGTGGCCCATTGGTGACTGAAACAGGAGTACAAATTTAGCCGTCAAATCTTTTTCTCTTCTTCCTTCGGAACAAATTATAGGATCATTAATGAAGAGTTTCTATATTGGGAATTAGGAGTTGAAGAAAATCGTATAGAGCAAACTGAGAAAAGAGGATGTGAATCAGTCAGTTGTTGTGTTCTTTTGAAGGGAAAGCTGAGTTGCAACAAGAACTGACTGAATCGGGGTGACTTCGAGCAAGGCTGTAGAATGATGTTTGACTCGTAAATTGTTTGTCCGGTTGTGTTGCGACTTTTTCATTATTATTTTCTTTTCTGTTCTTTTTTCTCGCTCGGTTGGTTGGTTGATTAGTTGACTGGTTGGGTAGTTGGTTGGTTGGTTGGTTGGTTGGTTGGTTGGTTGGTTGGTTGGTTGGTTGGTTGCCTGGTTTCTTGGTTGGTTGGTTGATTAGTTGACTGGTTGGGTAGTTGGTTGCTTGATTGGTTGCTTGGTTGCTTGCTTGGGTGGTTGTCTGGTTTCTTGGTTGGTTGGTTGGTTGGTTGATTAGTTGACTGGTTGAGTGGTTGCTTGCTTCGTTCGGTTGGTTGGTTGGTTGGTTGGTTGGTTGGTTGGTTGGTTAGTTGGTTGGTTGGTTGGTTGGTTGGTTGGTTGGTTGGTTGGTTGGTTGGTTGGGTGGTGATTGGTCGTGGATTGCTTGCTTGATTGGTTGCCTTTGATCAATTTGAATGTCAAAAGCATAGAAAAAATGACAGAACTGTGACAAAATGTAAAACCAATTCACTGCATCCAATCTGCACTGGATACATGCATGTAGATTATTACATAATATTCAGTATAATATGTCAAATTACAAAGGAAAAAATTCAGTAGCTGTTGAAAACGGTAAACAGTTATTGTTACCGAAAGACCCCAATATAGACAGTGACGTATATAATATTTCAATATTCTTGAGATACAACTGGAATATTTTGAGTTTGTTTCATTTTGTTTTAAATGCCCTATTTCTTGTAATTATCATGGCCCCCAAGCCGTTTCAGCTGTAGGAAAATATTGCTCAATCAAAAATACCAGCTACACAACTAGACAAAGCCACGAAACAAGTCATATTGTAAGATTTCGTTATTTGCCAGTGAGATCGACAGTAAGTGCAACACCATAAGAGAAGACTCATAGAGAGCCCTAATATTCAAGTCTATACTCTGAAACGTCTTACAATGAAAATCATTGGTAAAGGTTCGATCAGTGCTATGAAAGCATACTGAGTAAACAATAACAATTTACAAATCGATAACTACAGGAGATAGACTGCGCTATAGATGGAATAGTATTTCTAAAATTAGAAGTACCCCAAGGATGGTGTTCGGAAATAAAACTCGATGCATTGATAGAACTTATTAGTTTCAGTTAACCTTTGGTTGAACTGCGGTATTGCTACGATGCTTCAGAATTTTGAAAGAGATACTAAAAGTTCTTGTGGCAAATGTGAACATCACAGTGCCTTCTAGAAAATAGAGTATAATATATTTTTTATTCTGAATAACAAGTTTGTCTGTGGCTCATGCGGTTAGCAAAGGGTACATTAATTTCTTTGGTGATCCTGGAACTTATTAATAAGATTGTGTTTGTATGTAATATAAATCTACATATATTTCTTTGAATGGGCATGTTTAGGTATGCAACTGTTGTTAAAACGAACAAACAAAGAGACAAACGTTGACTTAATTGTTCATTTGGTATTGCACCGTCAAAGTCTGAAACCTACAATGTATAATATTATTTCGCCGTGCAATATTGAGTACTCAGGTATGAGTCTGGTCTAAATGCCTGGCTCTTTACGATCAAGAGGAAATAAGTTTTGATTTGTACTTTTTTTTTTTTTCTCTCTCTCTCACTGATGCAGCAACTTGTATGTGTATCGGATATTTTGCTGTGCGACACAAAAAAAAAAAAAAATGCTAGGAAGAGACATTACAAGTTCTTCATCTGCGTCCCATCTCTGGCTCTCGGCTCGTCTAACAGGTAACATAGAATCACTGAGTAAATAATTTTATATTACATCCCCCCCCCCCCCGGGCATGTTACATTACTAACTGGATACAATAACTTTCTTACGCATGGAAGAGAGAAAGATGTGCATCGATAGGCCCAAACAGACTCCAGGTCCAGCTGGTTTAATAGGCCCAAATAGACAGCGCCTAAAATTAATGTCAGACTTCTTTTCACAAAGAGAAGAAAAGAGCAAAAAACAAAGAAATTTCTACCACAGATGACCCTTTCAAAACATTATGAAGTATACAGTAATAATATTATATAACATTATTGTTAATTTTGTAGATTTTGACACTTTGTAAAGGGAATCAGGACAGGATAACACGAAAGCCTTCCTTCTTGTTCACTTCCTCTTTCTCGCACGCATGCCATTGGCTAAAGTGCTAAGCATCAGATCAGCCATTGGTGCTGGAATGTGACCGGAACTTGGTAGGATTCTCCATTGTCCTAATTCGAACTGGTTCTGAGACAACATGAAAATCCATCATGGGGCATAATGATTCAAATTGTCCTACTTCTTTGAGAGGCACCATTAGTTCATATACATGTCATTTACATAGACCTGTCAGACGTTGGTTCAAAATGTGTCCATTTTTCTGAGAGTACAATAATTATAAGGATTAAATCCGCTGTCTCGAATACCTCTAGTTCTAATTAAATATTTCATGTCATCTTCCCAAGAAATTTCTTTGCTTGTTTATTGCTCTGTTCTTCTCTTTCTGAAAAGAAATCTGACATAAATTTTAGGCGCTGTCTATTTGGGCCTTTTGGCCCAGCTAGATCTGGAGTCTATTTGGGCGTGTTGATACCTCTCTTTCTCTCTGTCCGTGCGTAAGAAAGTTATTGTATCCAGTTAGTTAACTAGTTATGTAACGTCTCAGAAGGGGGGGGGGCGAGGGGAGGGGAAGAGTGGTGTGCTCCCCAATCTCCCCCTCCCCCCCCTCCCAAAAAAAAACTGCGAACAGACGCTCCCATGTGCGAGCCAATACAAAATTGTTTCGCCTTTATTATGTAGTGCAACTTTTTTATTTGCCTAAGCTTCCTCATTGCAATACTGGGGCCCAGACAGACACTCAGTAAAATTTATTGTAAAACTCTTTGTTCGCCAATAGCGAAAGAAACTGCTCTTGTAGAATTTACACTTTTCGATGAGAAAGTCGGTATTCTTTTTAAAAGACCTTAAGATGCGCATGTCTTTTTATGTGACGATGACATGTTTAGATTTCAAATACATACAATTTCTCTACAAAAAGATTTGCAAGATGTCGTCAACACTTTCCAGACATGTTAAGACAGCGATGCGCGATAACGACATGCTAGGATTTCCTAACTTTGTTTCGTTCAGAAGATTCTCAAACAACTTTTCAATGGATGGCAGAAGCTCGATGTTTGGCCAGGATTTAGTTTTTTAATTTACTGCCATTTTGACCAAACATTCCACCAATGAACAAGAGCGTTTGTTTTGATTTTGTTTTGTTTACCCCCACAAACCATGTGGGTGCGCCAAATCTAAATTTCGTTCAAATCTTTGTGTGTGTGTGTGTGTGTGTGTGTGTGTGTGTGTGTGTGTGTGTGTGTGTTTGTCAATTGGGAGAAGTACTTTGAAAGAAACTGGACCAGGCCAGACAAAAAAAAAAAAAAAATCTGTCTAAAGCTATCTAAAAATTATCTGTCCTGGGGGATCCGAGCTTCCACTTGTTTTGCAGTAAAGACAAAATCAGTTCTGACAAGGCTACTTTAATGTAAAATGCTAACTATGTTAAAGAGACCTGGTTATTCGCATTCTTTCTCTGTCTGAGCTCCTTTCTGTCTAATGGAGTTAACTCAGATAGAGATATTTATTAAAGTTTATCTTAAATTGAGGCAAGAAAAATATTTCCTGTCAAAGTTTGTTTGTTGTTTGTTTTTTTTTGTTTTTGTTTTTGTTTTTTTCTTTGTTATCTGTTTTGCTTTTTTTTTTTTTTTTAAGCATAAAAAGAGGTTAAAAAAAATAGCAAAAGTATAAAGAAAAAATATGAGAGATACGGGTTATCAGTATTAACACATTGAAACAAACAAACAAACAAACAAAAATACATCATAGAAATATGTAATTTTTTTTTAAAATATATCAGAAAAAAAAACAAAACAAAACAAAAAAACATTGTATTATATATAATTATATAATTCATAATTTGTATTATATATAATCGTAGAGTCGCTTCAGGGCCGTGGGTGGGCTTTCCCACAATAATTATATTATAGCAGAGATTTTTAAAAAATACATCGCATCACAAAACATATATATATATATATATATATATATATATATATTTGTTTATTTTTTTGCACAGAGCAGAATATGCGATATTTCAGGGAGGAGCTCTGAACGTTCTCAGGCACGGTGTGTTGTGCAAATAACATTTCATGAGTGAAATTTCCGCCAAGAAAATTTGACTTTGAAATTTTTCCTCTTTACTTATAATTGGTCCTTTTTGTTTATTTATTTACTTTTCTATAATATGCATAATACAATCTGATTTTTTTTTTGTGTGTGTGTTGGGGTTTAACGGCACATCAACACGATCACGGTTACACCAGACCAAACAGGGAAAAAAAACATTTTCACGTCAAGAAGAAGAGAGGTAAGAGAACGGTATAGAAGACTGGAACGTCGAGGATGGCATTCCCAGGGAGACGTCAAACCAATGGCTGGCTGGCTTCCACCGCCTGCAGGCGGGAGCAAAGAACCTACTTCCAAAAATATAATGATGTAAAGAGAATGTTTTCTTCTTATTGTTATAATTTTATCATATTTTTTTGGCGATCAGTCTTTCGAATGGCAAGTAGTAAAATAATTTTTTTTCCTCTTTATACTTGCTCAAAACCTCTTTTGTCTGGCAAAGGGAAGTAAAAGTCTGATCAAAATTATCTCCCCTTACATAAATCTCTCTTTTGGAAAGGGCAGATAATCTGCGAAACCATCTCCCAAGTATACATGGTACGAATTGTCTTACGGATGAAAAACGTCTGGTCTGTTCTGATTATCCGGAAACGGTGTTAGTACGATTTCACCCTGATAGAGGCAATTTCATTCCTTGGGACCCTCAGTGGCTCATTTAAAGGATGAATAAAAGACACAACTAATTAACGGACCGCTTTTACACTATAATAAACAGGACATAGTCCATAACCTTCACTGTGACCTCAATAGGCGTTTCCTGCCATCTGTGATACAAATCACTTCTTGACCTCATTGGAGAATTACGCACTCTGTGGGTATACGTGCGATCCATTCAAAATTCGCCGGAAATCCTACTATGCAGACAGCTAGGTCAATGAATTACACCTTTGACTGATAGTTTGTCAAACAACTAGCATTGATTTATTTTTTATGCCCCTAATAAGATGGTGTCTTAAATTGCAGACAAACTGGCACGAATTATTAAAGACCAAATTATACCGATATTTTACAAACTTGACAATAAAATGACTATGCTTACACACTTTTATATCAACAAACACACAAGGTGCCAAACAGAATATCAGTGATTATCAGTTCTGCTGTTGTAAAAAAAAAAAAGGGGGGGGGGGGGGGAATAAATTTCAATCTTGCAAAAAGATCTTTACATCTTTCCGTCACGTTTTGGTGTGACCCCCTTTTGGTGACCAAACTGAAGCTTTAATTGTTCTTATTTTT
>JBCAUA010043543.1:0-10000 GCA_038406235.1 Peronia verruculata
GATAGATAGATAGATAGATAGATAGATAGATAGATAGATAGATAGATAGATAGATAGATAGATAGATAGATTTTTTTCGAAAGAAATCCCAAAGGTAAGAATGGGATGTGAGGAGTCGCAAGGGCAGAATCACTTTATAACATTTGATGTTTTGACTTACAGAGGCCATAGTCGACCTTTTGATTGAAATGTGGCTCGCGAAGGTTACCGACCAGCTGATGTGCGGTCACTTATGGTCGGTGGGGAATTCGGACCCGACTGGCCAAATGTCACCATCACTCAGAGGGCGATGGAGCAGCACTTTGATTGCCAGGTGTTAGAGTGAGAGGCCTCTCATACATACAAACTCTTGCTCGTACATCTGAAAGTGCTCTGATAAAACGCTCGTTCTCTGGAAAATCTGTTTCCGATACAATTGCGATTCAGATTTGAGTGAACAAAATGCAGTTTTTGCAAAATGTCTTCATTCAAATAGTTCGTCTTTTAATATTATGGAAAGTCACATTTGAATAAGTGAAGAAGTGTTATTTTATGTTGCCTAGGTACGTTAGCCTTGCCTTGTGGGTGCCTCAGTCAAATTTCCTTTGTCTGCGTTCGGGAGTCTGGCCAAAGGAGCCGGAAAGGGTAGGAGGAGTAAAAGTAATATGCTTCTCTCTTTGTGTATCGTTGTATGTGTGTGTGTGTGTGTGTGTGTGTTTGCGTGTTTAAGTCCGTATAGATTCTGTGTGTATGTGTGTTTAAAATTGTATGCCCATATCAAAGTTGACGCAGCTCTACAAGCCTTTCGGTTAATCATATACCATAAAGATAAAATTAAATTTCAGATCTCCCTGTTTTCCCACCCCAATATTCTCGATAATGACAGTAGTAGTTTAATTATTTTTAATGGCCTCCAAGACACGTTACTTTCATCTTATAAAAGATATTATCATTAAGATAAGGCTGACTCATTGAGATCATGAAGATACAGCATAGCCCTTTTCGAATTCCCTGAAAACTAACACCGGTGTTTTCAGAATAGGGTGAAATTTCGAAGTCTTTTTGAACGTTTTGTGAAATTCTTTCTTTCTTTCTTTCTTTCTTTCTTTCTTTTTCTTTCTTTCTTTCTTTCTTTTTTCTTTCTTTCTTTCTTAGTTCTTTCGTTCTTTCTTTCTTTCTCGAATTAAATTTTCATTATTCCATTGCAAAGTGATTATGAGTTCGTCACTATGTCTTATTCATCTTGTTATATATCATATTATAGGCATGGCCATAGGAATTCGGTAATTGCAAATCAACAGAATTCATTACATAAGATGAAAACAGTATAACTCGATGTGTGGATAAGTGAAAAAAAAAAAAAAGAACAGCTGTATCAGTCTCTTGTTTCAGTTACCTTTCTCCTCTTGCCCATCCATATCACTTACTTCATTTCCCCTCAACCTCTTTCCCCCGGGTATTTTCCCCATCTTTTCATCTTTCTCCTGTTACTTGCTGCGATTATTTTTCATCTCTCAGTGATTGCTCTATTCTTGTTTTTTCGCCGATCTGTCAGAGTCCGTTTTCAAAATCAAATTGAATCTTTTTTGCCTGAAATCTCAGTTCGCTGTAAGCTTAACAACTGATTGGTGAAAGACCCCAAAGACTACAAAAAAAAAAAAAAAGAAGACTATATGTAAAGTACAAGAGTGAAGTATAAGTTAGATTTTTTAGGTTTCCACAGAAATAAGTAACTTCTAAGCTTATTGAACATGCTCACCGTATAAATCAAGAACATGAGAGAAAACACCACCTTAGATGAAAAGATTTCTGTTCCGACAGTAAATGTGTAGAGACAAGAAGCTAACCAACTGCACTGGGAATTACAGATGTAAGAAGGAGGACTGATCCATGTCTTTTGAAGAAAATGATATGAAAACAGCGGGCAAAAAGATTAAGGTGTGCCATTCCCAAATCCCACAACATCTTTTCAACTCCAATCCCATTCATAATATTCTTTGATCTGCTCATCTCATACATGCCTTCACCAGGCTTAAACATCTTTCAACACCCTTACCCCCCCCCCCCTCCAACCCCTTCCAAAACCCCTTCCCTTCCACAAGCCTTTTCCTCTCACCCTGACCTAAAAATTAATTGTCTCAGAGCTATACTGCCCGCCCACAGACTATGAAGGACAAGATGTTGTGATTTGTCTGTCTACACCTGTGCATGCCAGTGTCTGGCACTTCCCACTACAGTCTGACCATTTGATGCAAAACTCCTAAGTAACTTTGCACAAGCGATAGTACAAGAGGAAACAGAAAGGTGGGTAAAAGGAGAGCATAAGAGATAGCATAAGGGAAAGTCAAGAAGGATGATAAAAGGGAAGCACACGAGATGGTATAAGGAGAAATTCAAGTGCTGGTCCAAGGGACAGTAAAGAGAAAGTACAAGAGATAGTATAATTATATCTTTCCGTGACCCTCACACTACTACTCCCCCTTGCACATCAACAGAACAGTAGGCTTTCATACTACTCTTTGATTCCATCCGTTTGACCTGCAATCTATTAGTAAATAGGTCTTTCCTATTTTACTTAAGTAACATAGAACGGTTTACTTTCTTATGAAAAGATGGGCTGATTTAAAAGTACTACTGGCATTGAATGGGCTCTATACTATGTCTTCAATGAAGTTTCACAACGTTGTTGAAACGCCTGCATACATTATGTGATATTAAGAATGCATCTAAATGTGCTGTTATAATTGATAACAACCTTCTTAATTTGGGATTGCATCTGATCAGGAGAAGGATTTTTAATTTCGGGAAGAACCGAGTGGTGGAGGCGCTGGGGGGGGGGGGCGGAACGGGACTTAGATTTTAAATAAATCTTACTTCATATCACAGAACATGATATGAGACTTTTCTGTCTCTGCTCTTTTTGGAAGACAGGCATTTTACGGGCGGCTTAGGAGTCAGCGAATGTCCAAATTCCGGTTAATGCGATGTTATTCCGGATAAAGCGAAATATGCCTCGATTGCAATCGCTATGTGGCCAAAAACATTACTCTTGTTTTTCTGCTGTTTATTTGGGTGTGCAGTATCGCGCACACACTGCCTGATCAAATGATAGCGGAATCACGACGCACCTGCGTAAATAAATGCATAGCTATCTATGTACAGAAAATGTTTGTGTTTTTTAGATATATTTTTGTGCGGCGTAAATAACATAAAGAAACTAGGGGAACTCTAAAAGTGACAGGTATAAATGGAAAGTATGTGCATTTGATGTAAGGTTAACAAAAGAATAACAAGGTCATTGTTTTAGAGTGACAGGAAACGCTAACAGATAACATATAGTGCATGAGAAAAAGAAAGAAAAGTGAGGTAATGGAAGAATGAAAGCAGGTTAGAGAGATGAAAGGATAGAAGGAAGCGGACAGAGAGAAGGCTCGATAACGTAGATAAGCAGCACTGACATTTCGATGACAAGACACAAGAGGAAGAAGACAGGAAGGAAGATCAGGCCAAAGAATAGAGATGAATAAACAAACGGTTTGTGGGTGGGTGAAGTCAATCTACTTCTCTGGGCAGTCAGTCAACAGTGAGGATTTGAACGGAATAATGTGGGTGAGGCTCCCAGGAAGGTTACGTGAGGGAGTTTCCAAAGTGGGCCACGCCGCCCCTGGAGGGCGAACAGTTTCCAAGGGGCCGCTGAAAGATTAAGGAGAGGGCAGGGGCGTTGGGGGCAGGGAGTGGGGTGAGGTGGGTTGGTGGAGAATGGCTTGGAAATCGCTTGGATGTTGTGACGAGAGATCTGCGACTTCGTCTCACCGCCTTGAAGCCTCGTATAGAAGAACTCTTGACCAAGCACTGAATACACTCTTCGCTTTAACTAGATCTACATGTCGTATATCCATGCATTTTGTTTTAATTTTTATTTTTAAATAAGAGGCTGTTCAGAACTACGTTTCCGTCAACTTTTACCAAGGTGAGATAGTAAAGAATTTAGAACTTGGGTTCGTGTGTTTCACGATTTAATTACTCAAGAGAAGTCTGAAATGAATTCCCTCGATCGGGAGGCGGTGCGAAAGTCATAATCATCTGTGGGTCAAGTGGGCGTCAGTTCCAAGGATTTGGGAACCACTGGACCGTGTACAGAGTATATGTAACGTCATACTTTCAAATTGAGCTGCTTGTGGAGTGAGACTGGAAAGACCCAAAAATGTCAAGAGGCTGATCTGATCAAGGATTAGTTCATTCTTCCTCGAACAGCGATTAACACACTAAAGAACGCACAATCAATACAATAGTACGGTGCTGATAATATATCACCTGAAAATATAAACTTGTCTCTGTCTCATCTCTTTCGAGGTTGACGTGAAATGACTCGCCATCTCTCTCTCTGTCCTCCCGACTTCTAGTGCATTCCTCCAAGGATAAATTCGTCCAGTCCTTGATGTCATCCGTCCTCATTCTTTGCTGTCTTCCTCTTGCTCGTTATCCCTCGATCTTCCCTTCCAGTATATCCTTACAGATGGTGTTGTGTCGTTTGATGTGACCAAAATATTGTAATGTCCTTTTTTGAATTGTCAGAAATGTAGGTTTGACTTTTAGCATAGTACAAACTGCTATTTGTTAATCATAAATATGATTTTCATACCGTTACATAAACCCTGACAGAAGGTCGCCGTGACCGAAAAGATCTGCTTTTCGGCGAAAATGTTACATCACGGATTCAATATTTGAATCCTACCAGGAAAGGAAAAATATTTGCAGATTAGAACATGCATTTTTTTCAGTGATTCAGTGGTATTGTGGCCTCTTGGGTAGGAAAGCCCGACTTCTAGCCTTCTCCGAATATATTTCGGAGTCTCGTGTGAACTTTACACATGTTAAAGAATCCTTAACTGTTAAAAATCCTGTAAAGAATAAAAGGAGATGCCGCTGTCCGGGCATAATTTCCAAATTCCAAATTTCTACCCACACAAAGTCTCTGCATTTAAAACCAAGATAATCCCGCTTGCTCTGATTTGAAAGACTACATACAAAATAAAGAAAATCTTTTTTAACACTTAGAGGCATGAAGTTCAAGGGTTCGAAATCTGTTTTGTGTGTCCTTTCACCTCTCGAGACATTTAGTAAAATAAACCTACGCCCTGTATTTTGGTTTTTCTTTTCTCCACCTTCCCTCCAGACTGTCCACAACTTTCCAGAAATAGTCCCCCTTTCCCCTTCCTTCAGCATACATAAATATATATATTACAATCTATTCAGTCATTTTCTGTTTACATTTCCACTACGATAAAGCGTTACTGTTTGAGGTTTAAATGGTGTTGGTAAAAGTATTTGATAGCGCTATTTCTCATGTCCAAACACGATGACACATAAACAGATAAGAGATATAACCAGTCATTGTCTTTACTTCAGGTTTACTTATTCGAACAAATACGTATATAAATCCTGAACTACTACATATTTATTTTATTCCATATAGTAAGAGACATCAGATCTCAAAGTTAACTTTCCTAAGCCCTGGGAATGCCTGCATTGGCAGTCCAGTGTGCAGACAATGAATGATGAGAATAGACATGGACAGCCTGTGTAAGCCAGGCCAGAATTTCATTGGGCAAACGGTTGTATTACATGAGAACATGACAGCCTCGTTACTGGGACAATTGAAGTGAGAACAGTGACTTGAATGTAGGTGATAGATGCTGGAGGGTTAGATGAAGGAAAAGGTATGAGCGAGGCAGGAGGGAAGAGGGGATTGGTTATCCTTGAATTGGAAATTAAACGAGATTTATTGAAGTTTAATTGTAATTCCGCCACACAGCTCTCCATATCGGAGCAACAATGATTGTAGAAATGATGAGGTGGTATAGAAGTTCGTCGTTCTTTGTTTTTCTCCACGGGGGAGGGAGGGGCGCTTAGGAAAGGAAGGCGAGCTTAGAGGTGGTGAAGAGGAGGTGGGCGGAGGAGGAGAAAGGATGGATTTTAGCAAACAAGGTATCGGAGAGAAAGAGAGAGAGAAAGAGGAGGGAAGATGACGAGATAAAGAGAAGAAGAGAGAGAACGAGAGGAAGAGGGAGAAAGATCAATTCTGAATTCCAAGACAGAATATTCAGGCAAAGAAGAAGGGAACTGTAACATAAATAGGACGGAGGGAAAGAAACGGAGAAAGTCGATGGATGGATGGATGGATGGATGGATGGATGGATGGATGGAAGGATGGATGGATGGATGGATGGATGGATGGATCGATGGATCGATGGATGGATCGATGAAGAGATGAATGAAGGAAGGAACGTATGGATGGGAAGGACCCATGGTTAGATCCGTGGCTGGATCATGACTGCATGGATTAACGGACTGATAAATGCATGAATTGACGGGTGGAAGGGCGCGTTGGTAGATGTGTGACCAGTCGTATTCCACCACATCGCTCTCCATTGCGTAGTAACAAGCTGTGTGACCAGTCGTATTCTTCGAGCAGTTTGGCTGGAATGCAGATTTCGCATTGTCATCAAAGCGATCTCTTTTCACACTAATCGTTCAGGCAAATTGCATTTTTAAAAAATGAGAACGGCTTGCTGATGATAATGGCATATTTATTTTACACATGGCCATTGTTATGAACTGCATCTTGCCACACAAGAGAGACAACACTAGCTAAAAATAACTACAATAGTCACAACAACAAATCAAACACATGAATCCCAGCCAAGGCTGATATAATATTGGATTCATACCCCGTGAAGAAGACTCTTCTTATGTTATTTCTCTCTTTCTCTTCTCTCTCTTTCTTCTCTCTCTCTCTCTCTCTCTCTCTCTCTTTCTCTCTTTCTTTTCAGCATCAAATTGCTTATGTATGGCTTTTTATCTCAAATTTGCTTTGGCTCCACTTGTGACTTGAGAAAACACTCCACCTTTTAACGGCAGAGCTACCCTGCTGTGTGGCTGTTGCCATGAAGTTGTAACCTGCTATGGGGCTGGTTTGTTAGGGTTCGGTGTATACAAACTGCACTCGGCCAGATGGAGGAGAATAAAAAGCTAAGCCTGACCTTGGCCATAAGAAGAATATCTGACTGGCTCCCGGTTGTGCTGTAAAATGTCAAAATTCTCTCTCGGACAGACTTTGAGAATTATACATCGTCAATGTGCGCACAAATTTGTTGCTGCTGCTACTCGCTCGCCAGTTGATTTTCCTGAGAGCTGGCAGCCGAGGATGAGCAAATTATTAATGTCTGGGGCAGATAATGAGCTGAGAAGTTGTAGTAAGAAATCAGCAGTTTTTATTTTTTTATTATTATTATTTTTTAATTTTGTTCTTTTTTTAAAAATTTATTTAAAGCTGACATACTTACCCATATAAACACATGTATTATACTCAAATATACAGGAAACGATTGACATTCAAACTGGTTACGACACTTCTTTTTTTTTTACTTTTTTTTAAAGATTCAAGCATACTGAAAGATAAGCCCATGCGCTCATGAGCAAAGTAAAAGATCGATATTCAAGAAGAAAGGCCATATAGAAGAAGGTCAAAAACGAGAGAGGAAGGGAAGATGCCCAGGGACGTGGACGAGTGACAGAATAAAGTGTGTGTGGGGGGGGGGGCGATGGGTGTAGGGGTGGATGGGGTGAGAGAGAAGACAAGGGTACGAATTGCAACATGAAAACAGAGAGGAAATGAAATAATAAAGCACCAATATTTTCGCATGATATGAGAAAAGGAGAGGTAAGCAAGAACAACAGAAACAAAGACAGTGAGAGAAACTGCATGAGAGATAGAGAGAGGGGGGAAAAGAAGAAAGAGAAGAAGAAGCTGAGAAAATCTGTCGAAATTTCTGCAGTTCATGCAAATGGTATCTTAAATGATGCTGTCTGGTTCTACAGACACCAAGAGTTACCTGCAAGTTTAAAAGTCAGATACAGGTACTTGTAAGAAACAAAGACAAAAACAAGATGGTATTAATTTCAAAACAGAATAAAGCCACATTCCCACAGTCTATGTGAATTTCCTTTTAGCAAAGACTTGCTATGTCCTTATGAGTTGGCCGCTGCTGTATAGCAAGAACAAAAGAGTAATGTATAAGAATCATATCTTTCTACCTTAGTCTAAATATATTGCAAAAGAATCTGGTTGAGGCGCATAAATTCTTGATAAATTATATTTATGTTCTTTATAACTGCCAAAATTCTTGCATATGGATTCTCTTTCACCATCCTCCCGAAATGTGAGACTCCTCGAGATCTGAATGACCTTTAAGAGGGTTTGGAATCGGTAATCTAATGCAAATCTTCCCTTCCTGGATTTCGAATTGAAAGCCGTTTTTTAAGAGTTCAGGGCTCGTGATCCAGGCGATTCCGTGCCAGATCGGCCTCAGATATAAGAGATGGAAGTTTACATTGGCTATTCCCCTGATATTTTAGTGCCCTTTCTTATCCTTTCATCTAAAATATATATTTCATATTTCCTATTAAACTCACTCTTGTTTTGCGGATAGAAAACTGCTTGACAGGGGTCTGGTGTTTGCTTATTCAATGTCAGTCACTCCATATAATATCGTGGGTGATGAGTAAAGGTTATTTTTTCTTCAAAATAATTACCTACTTATGTAATTCAAACAAAGTAGTGCTTCGTAAATTCTGAATACTAAGTTCGAGCAGGCCAAAAACAGCATTATACTTGCCTATTCATTGTCATTAATCTGTGCATTGTTATTAACCGATCCCTGTTATAATATCAGTTTAAATTTTATACGGATGTAGTTTATTTAAACCCATCTTGAGAACAATTTGAATTGAAACAAAATTGGAACACAGGGACCAGGATTTTGTTTGTTAGTGGCATTATATCGATTTGACGCTCGTGAGCCACCCACAGGTTTAGTGACAGATGAACTGTGGGATAAAGTGCTGACAGTTGAGATACATGAATCATACTAGTTCAGTTTCAATGTTGTAGGCTATCTGTGGTTATCCTGGACTGCTGACACTTCATTTTTTTTTTCTATACATACAGGAAAAAATACGAAGTCCATTCTAAAGCTTGTATCCGCTTGTCCTGATTACGTATCTTAGTGCTACAGAATATAGAGAGAGTGGTCTTTACGAGACAGAAATATACTGCTCCACTGAAATGCAAAATTAGATCGAGCAATGGTGTAATAGCCGAAAGACCATAAGGTGCATTTTCTCTATAACTGCCAGTGTGGATAACAGCCAAGCCCGTGTCGTGGGTCTAGGAAACTGCTGATAGATGCCTTTATAGTGACAGATTTACTGCAGTCTAACTAGGGTGAAGACCTGGACGCTGTGAAAGCAATTGCTCCGCCCTGTCCTGTCAGGCCAGTAGTGAAGATAAGCTTGGAATTCGTGAGAGAAACTCCACAAGTACAAAATAATTACTATGGACAAAGGCGGTGAGCTGTCACGCAGAATTACGAACACTGGGGGATACATGTTTATAATCTGAGTTGTGAAGTTAAATCTTACATCAAGTAAAATAAAAACCTGACAAAAAACAACAACAGATGGCTAATATGCCAGGAGTTCATGACAGAAACGTCATAATAAGTACTAGTTAATATAAAAGATCAAAAATTAGTTAAGAACAGCGTAAAGTTACTACAGCATTCATCTGGGCCTACGTAGTTACACCTAGATCTGCATGTAAATAGGGGGAGCAAACATGATGTTGAACTCTAATCAAGATAAACAAATTGTAGACAGAATAAGACGTAAACAAAAGAAAATGATTAAAGGACTGAATAACGTAAACAGCTTCTAGTGCTGGCATCTCGACACAAGGTCTCATGAAAAGAGAATCAGGCGTGAATGAATGAAATGTAATTAGAATCATAGTGTATGGAATATACAGGGGTTGATAGAAAACAGGCTGAGAGCTATGAATTCGTCTTAATCTGGAAAAGAAATCTGACAGACGGAGACATTTCTATACGTGACACAAATGTAGTATCTTTAAGCAGAATGTCATTTGTATATAATTACACGGGAAGAAATAATATCGTTA
>JBCAUA010043554.1:0-11862 GCA_038406235.1 Peronia verruculata
AGATAGATAGATAGATAGATAGATAGATAGATAGATAGATAGATAGATAGATAGATAGATAGATAGATAGACTCATCATCTATTCGGTCCGTAGTACAACACATTAAGCAGACCGCACTCGATGAATATCCCGGAATGCTGGCTACAAGTCATGATATGAGCATGGTGTTACCGACCGGTCACCACTGACAGCGAGCAAATGACTGCACTCTTACCCGAGCATCCATAGTACGCACAGTAATTACAGGTTAGCATATGTAGGTCTAGATTCTTTTGGATTTCTACCTTGGCGAGCAGCAATTTGCTGATTGTGGGAACCCTGAGATGGAGAAGAGAATGACTATTTTAGACTGTATCTTGTGGAACTCATACGTGTTTCTTGGTCACAGTTTTCATATATTTCAGGGCGTGTACTGTTTGCTACCACTAACCAGATCTCAATCTAAGCTTAACGAGTAGATATTAATGAGGTTTATCATGTCTGGTTGCTCAACGGTCCCCTGGCCTTCGGTGGGTAGGGGAGCCCGACGTCTAGCCTTCTCGGATAAGGGCGAATATATTTCGGAGGTCCTGTGTGTACGTTACATACGTTAAAGAACCCTTTTTCAGTTCAAAATCGATGGAAGAGTACGCCTGAGTGCCGCTGTGGGGGCAAAATTTCCAAATTCCAAATTTCTACCCACAATATTTCTCAGCAAAAATTCACAACTTCTATCCATCTAAAAAGCCGAGATAATCCTACTTTCTTAGGACTGAAAGGCTTAAGAAAAACAAGTCTGACTGTGACTCTTGATTTATAAATAAAACAGAATTCTCAACCAGGAAAACCATTGATGGCTGATAAGTCTGCAGCTGTGTTAATGTAGTTAATGTCGAAGAGGCGTACTGTGTCTGTACCAAACACCTCATTGTACAAGAAACGTATGAAATGTTTAGAAGATAATCGTGATGGTCTAATTCCAAACTACGGTAAAGGTGAATAAAATCAATCACGTAAGATATTCATCTGGCGATGATATTATTTATATTATTGTTATAATAAGCGTTTCCTTGAGTGGACTGGCCAACCAGGCCGTTTTTAATCGTGTCTTGAAAGGAAATTAATGTTTATTATTGTTATCATCTATTATTATTCAGCGCATTATTATTATTATCATTATTATCATTATTGCAAGAGTGGATTAAATCCTGCTGGCTCCATGAAAATGACAAAGAAACCATTCATATTGCGAATTCTTAAAAGATTGACAAGATAATAACAAAGATAAGTACGAGAGTTAATAACAACACTCATAAGTCTAGGACCAGGATTAGGCTGATAACAACATCAGCAATGACATGACAGTGAGAGAACAATAGAAACTACAGCACAACACTGTCCTTTGTACTTTCAACATCCGACTTGTGACAAATGGAGAGATCAAAATAGAGCAGGTTTGAAATCGTGTCAAGTACCACTTGTCCATCACCAGTACTTATTTCTGCCCCACCCACATCTCTGTTCGTGCTTCAGCACTCGAGATATGAGCTATTGGCAATCCACACCGTTCCTGTTACAAAACTGCTAGCCTGTGCACATCTCGGAATGTTCGCCTTGTGCCTCAATAATACGAGCACTGTTCCCGGGGATCTCTACGCCGATCTCAAGGGGCTAACGTGATGACAGTGAACTTAAATGATTATTATAGTATTCTGAACTTTGTAATGAACATTTCGCTTGTTTGTTTAATTAACATTGTAAGTTGTCACACTGTATGTAGAGATACTTCACTGCCTTGATTACACTGAAGAACTCACTCACTGCTATGTGAACAGTTAATTTACGGAGATTAGAAGTTCATTAGCACTACCATAGGAACTGTTCTAACAATTGGACCTATACATTTAGATTTCTATGTCTTATAGAAAATCTTTTGAAAACTTCAGATTAAAGAGATTGACGTGACAGCACTAGAGACAGATATCATTCTCTCCTAGAAAAAGGCTTACTTTTCACAGACGGATATGAAAATATCTTCATACTGAGTGGGAAATCACTGTGGGAAGGGCTATGTTTGAAGAAAAGAGAAGGCATCAATCTAGAGACATTTTTTTAATTGATCTTTTGCCGATTGATAATGAAGACATTACCAGAAGAATGACATCTACCTGTGGTCCAAACAACTAACCATACAAGTGAAACCCTAACACACGTCATATAACGAAATTTTTTCTTGCTATGCTTCTTCCAGGGAACGGCTTTGCCCCACAAACAATGGGTGACACAGGTCTGCTTATATAGTGCAATTAATTAGGATTTTCTGCACATTGTTGTTGTTGTTATTTTCGTTTTATAGCAGCACCTCTAGTGGTGACACGGGAGTGCTGACTCTTTGTTGTCTTAGAACAAAAGGGTTCAGACTTCGGGTACACGAGCCATTAGCTGTACTGCATTATTCATTCATTTTTCTGTCAGCATGTAGGTCTAATTGTAGGTCTCTTTCAGTTGGTGCTAGCTGATCATCACAATGATAATATGAAACATAACACGCCAGAGACAAGCCCCCCCCCCCACCCCCTTTTTTTCTGCCAGAGGCTTAAACGCCCTGATACAGGGTTACTGATATTACTGACAATATAGTGATAACACGTCGAAACAGATGATTTTTGTTCCCTCTGTTCCCCCTTTAATGCTGGCGATACTGTATTGATTAGCTCATTTTGCTACAGAACTAACAGAGTAAAATATCACAAAAACATCTGTTGGTACAGTCTCTGACTAAGTTGGTTAAATTACATACAACTAGCCGAATCAATATTACGCTATTGATGGACTATAAATTCCAATCTGTGGGATTTCTCTGCTCCAGTTTACACTCGTTCTTTAATTCAGCTGATTAGCCTAACTGTCCAGTCACATGGGCCTAGTCCTGGGTGTGAATAATGCCGCTAAGTAGGCTACGTCTAGACCCAGTTTTTTTTTATCTCATCTAAAACAATGAAAAGACCCGAGCCATTGTAATTATTTTACAATCCAATTTCAACGGTGATGTAGCCTTGTTAGATTTATAGCTTACTCGTAAATACTGGACATGCCCTGCTATACAGTTAACCCTTTAAATGCACCCCCCCCCCCCGACATCAGCAGCTTGCCATCTCCTGTAATTGAATACCAGGTGTTGAAAGTCGGTCATCTAAAGATCTTTACTGTTGGTGAATAAACCTTCCCACACTACTGGTAATATGGAACTCGCAAAGTTCCAACCATTGGAGATTGAAGATTCAGCAGTCAATGCAGCCACTTAGGAGTTCACATTCAGGGTTCACGAAGTTAGGTCTCCCCCTCCCCCCCCAGTGCCAAAGTCGCGTACCGCACCGCGCAGTTTGCACATCACAACCTTGAACTTGCCAGTGCTTTCACACCGTGTGTGTGACTGTGTGTCGTCCCGGCCTTCGCGAACTAAGTTAATGAAAAGGAGCCGCGGTGGTTCTGTCTGTTTCACTTCACTGATCAGCACGTAGGGAAAGATACTTAGCGAGGACAGTGGATTTGTTATTTTCATAAATTCATGTGTTATGGTTGCATTACGAAGTTATTTCGTATGATTGCTAATAACACGATACTAAACATGTGTATTAATGCGTAAGTTTTTACGTGTCGGTCTTTGCAGTTATCTCCTGCAGCATTCATCGATAGTTCTGTGTGTTTTGTGTGCATCACGAAAGTGTTCGTATTATTGGTATTATATTATGTTTTTATTTATTTGTTTGTTTTTACAATGCAACAAGGTCACCTTCTGTATTTATTACTGTTGTGCGAAGTGTCATATTACTGGTGTCATTAGAGCTGCTTGATAAATTATTAGTATGAAACCTTATGACTTCCTTTACATAATGAATTGTAGTACTATTGGTATGGCTGGTTTCGTCTGCAGACAATTGAAATTACATGCAGATCTACCCGTATTTTGTTATTGTGCCATAGATTTGGCGTAATTTCTTGTATTGGTTGTTTTCTTTTGCTCCTGCGATGCCTTTTGTGACTAGAATTACAGATGTTTATTGCAGCATCCGCATTTACGTTTTGTTTTGTCTTTCAACCTCTTGCGGTTATCTGGTGCACCATCTGCAGTTGACGGACATAGGACACACTAATGTCTGATCTTTCTCTCTCACCCCCCCCCCCTTTTTTTTTTTTTTGTTTGTTCTTTCTTTTCCATTAATTTGCTCATTTGTGCCCAGCAGTTCTTTCCCCAATTCTGGCAGATCAATAAAGACATACCTCCACTAGGCAGATATAAATCTATCTTTGGCTTTTTTTTTTTTTATGTCTAGGAATGATATTGAGCTGAAATAAGTTAGCTCAACAAACATAATAACGGGAATTACTCACCTTTTCTGTGTCGCTCTTCTTAGCCTGGTGGACAGAAAGAGAAGCCGGTCAGACCCGGAAATGATATGAATGCAACAAAACAAATCAGGACAGAACCAGAGCCGCGAAAAGAATTATCGATCACAGTACCAATGAAGCTGTAACGGCCAAAAAGTTGAGGAAGAGCAAAACTAGCCAAAAATCATGAATGTGACAAGTGAACGAATTTGAAAGAAGCTGGTGAATTCCTGTTGGCTTCGATTGTGAGTTCGTATAGTGAGGAGCAGTGGAGATCGATGAGGATTATTTTACACTTACATTATACTCAGATCTACTTATATTCTAGAATCTAGGACAAAAAGGGAAGCGGATAAAAGCAGTAGTGCACCAGCTATGAGTATGAGTATTGTGACTTGAAAAGCCCTGAGACCGCATTTTTACCTGCACTGTGTTTTTTTTGCTGTGTGGAATCTAGATCTAGTGTCTAGATCCATCACCAGATACAAATTTTCATAGAATCCACAAATAACAAACTTTACTTCTATACTAAGTAAGGATGTGTTCAAAAAGTGGATCGAATTGGAGAATGTTGCTAGGCATCAGAATGTTTTCTCCTCTTTTGCTTTTTCTGTTCTTGACTATTTCAACTTATGGAAATGGTGCAGATGTACCAGTTATCACTGATAATGGGCATGGGCCTTCGTACCATGGATCAGTTTCAAAAAATCAGACAGATCATGGAAATCATACTGATGATAAACATGAATCAGGACATGGTCATGCAGGTGGACTCCATGTTGCTGCAGTTGCTTACAGTGAAGTGCGGGACCCGCTTATATTTACAATTGTCGTGCTCCTAGCTGGACTTAGCAAAATTGGTAAGTCTTTTTGTTAAGAAAAAATCTTCTGTTTTATCGATTAGTGTTAATTTGTGATGGAATTTTTTTCGGATTCAATAATTTTTAGAAGCATCATACAAATTATAACTTTAAAATAAAAAGTACATAAGAATAGAGGACTTTGAACAGCAATGAACAATGCACTGATTTTACAGAGGATTAATAATTAGACCTGTCAAGTGGTACAATTGTAAACTCTCAGATACTTTTCTTTATATTTTTTGGGTAATATAATATTTCATTTCTCCCCATAAATGTGTGATATTATATATCACACAAATTTAGATCTAATTATTTTTCATGTCTAGAGAAAGAATCTTGATCATGATTAAAAACAATGATCTATATTTTACTAGGTGATTTCAAAGTTTAAACATCAGAGTAAAAAATTCTGAAGAGAGAGAAAATGACAGTGCAGTGGAGAGAATGAATTTGACTTTAAAATAGGCAGTTGGCAAGAAATTTTCATTTGAAATAAAATTTATGGCCATTGGAATTTGGACTTTGATTGTCGCAGGAAATGGGCGCTCTAAACACAGAGTAAAATGAGTAAAAATGTACCATGAAAATTGACGTATTGAAGACCGAGAGAGAATGAACAATATAGATCTATATCTACATCATAACCTGTGGAAAAAAACTGAAGTTGTTGATTCAAATCATTGGTTACTGGCTGTTTCTTCTGATTTTGTTTTTTTTGTTGGGAAGACTAAACACATGAATGGTCATGTTACAATTATGAAAATGTTACAGAGTGGATGATGTCTGTTTTTTGTCCCCTTAGTCTTCCGTTGATAATAACATGTCAGCTTTCTTCTGTGAGATTCAAATAAACCCTGCATAATAATTATATGATTAGTTCATTTGAAATAAACAGTCATTTGGCATACTTTGAGTTCAAGCCTCAAAGATGACTACCTTATTTTTTTTCACAGGATACCATCATGCAGACATATTGTCCAGCAAAGTTCCCGAGTCATGGTAATGTAATATTTTCTGTCATCAGCAACAGTTTTGTTTTTTGTCATTCTGTTACATCCATGTTTGACATGATTTAGATCTAGCTGTAGATATTGAATTCGCCTTATAAAGGAAAACGTAAGAGCGATCTTAGATTTATGGGACAGACCTGTCTTAGACTTCGTGCAAGTGGGGATTTCATTCACTTCTGTGACAAAACTATGGAGATTCTGACAGTTTTATCTAGCAATGGTGACAAGCTTGATACACATGTGCAATAGGTTTGGCCAAGCCGGAGACCGGTGAACAGATGGCTTTCGTGCATGCTGTTCGATTGCAGGAAATGTGACCAATACGGCCCAGGGCAAATAATCACTTCGAAAAAATAAAGTAGGTATCTTTCTTGGAAAAGAGAGAGAGGGAAAAAAAAGGAATAAAAATCAAAATTCATTGGTGTGATGATCTGAATTTGATGATTTGAAGTCGATAAAATATTTGCAGCCCAGTACCTGTGGGCTGACTTGTGATTCACCTTGAAACTACATGCCAGTTCATGACACATTTAGTTGTGTAACGTTATGAATGGAAAAGAAATAACATTCAGTTAATCCAGGGGAAAGCCTCCTGATTTTTATTCAATAGAATTACATGTATTTGATATATATATTAATCCCATACAACACGAGTCATTCATGAATAAAAGATCAATTTATAAATGGTAACAGAGCTCTCTATACTGTGCTATTGTTTGGCTTTGATTGTATTTTGAAACCTTTTTGCTGGTAGAAAGATCTGTTCATTACTTGGATTCAAAACATTTTGTCTGACATGTTAGATTTAATGCATCTATAGGCCTATAAACTTTGACCATTCTTTGTACAAAATTCTAGTAGTTCTGATGACATTTTATCTTTTTTGGCTGGGAGGAGTCACTTAGTGCAACACAGATCATGATTTGAGTAGTTGGTCATGGAAGAGTTAAATATAGACCCTGATACACAGCACAGGCCATAAAGTATTTTTGTTTTATGCATTGACACCTGCAGCATAGGGGTTTAAGATACCACAGTTAGTGTCTCCAGCGTTGACTATTGTATAATTTTTCATTTATTTATCGAGATTAAAACACCTTTTTCGAAATTGCCCTGTTGTGTAGAAATGCTTGAAAGTCATTAAATAGCGCGTTGGTGGTAATAATAATGGGGAGTACTTCTAGACAGATTTTTCTCTGTTTAAATATTTCCTGTGTCGACTTGAGCACTTTGTAGGCTCTGCATAACATTGGTCCATGTGACAAAAAAATCATGAGTTTTTGTCCTGGATTATGCACATCACAAAAGACACTTTTTTGGTTGTTGTTGTTTCTCTACTTTTCTTACCCAGAGTTAGCCCGTGCTTTGTATTTTATGTCATATTATCTCAAAACATGTGCACATTTTTCTGGTATGAGTAAGAAGAGGGAAATAAATCCATAATATAAAAGTGTGGATCAGTATGTGTGTAGTCCCAGGACAAAAAACCTTATTGTCAATTTTCTAATGTCTAAGTTACACTTCATGTGATTGTTAGAGAGTTGTCAGGTGACCGGGAAAGAAAAGAGGGATGTGTATTTCAAAATGTAGCAGTTACTTCATTTTGTCTGTGGTTGGTTGGATTTAAGCATTCAATGTAAAAGTTTTTAGTAACCCCCCTCCCCCCCTAAATAAAAAAAAAAGTGATTGTTGTTTTTGGTAACACTGATATGTTTCAAATATAAAAATACAGGACAAACTCTTGAGGTCCTGGCAGATTTGTGACACTCTTCTTCTTCTTCTTAGCCTTCCCGTGTTGTGTCTATATTTCCCTCTGCTGCCCTGTATTTTGTTCCCATCTAGTATTCCATATAGAGTTCAATTTTTGTCAGGGCCAGATCTTGTTACATACGTATATGATCTCATTTTCCTTTTCGTCCTTTGAAAGAAAGTCTTCTTTTGGGTCAGTGGATCAGATGCATTTATCCAGAAAAATTTGAGAATATCAAAAACAAAACATAACTTTTGCCTTCACCAGACAGATTCACTAGGGTGCCATAGGTGACGTGACAAACCAGCCCTCTCCATGCCTCTCATTTCTCCGCCATCCTCATGATGTCAATCAGCTTCACATTTGTCTATTTCTGGATATTCTCCTCCCATCTCTTGTCATGTCTGTGGCTCTTCCTTTCTTTTTGTATTGTTCCTTAGCAGGGCTGTCTCGTCTTGGCAACTCCTGCAGATCATGTCGTGTGCCATAAAAATTTTAGTTTGCATCCAGAGAATTTCAGTCGCTTCCAGATCCTGTTTTTTATGAGATGAAGAGACACAAACTACATTGCCATTTTACCAGCCAGCCACCAAAGTATCCCAAATGTCAACTCCATAATTAATGTAACCTTTTCATCAGAATGTTCACACATAAGTATTACATAATCTGCCATGACATTCATGAATGCCATACATAGCAAGCAATAAATCACCAGGCCAGCTTGTTTCTAACATTATTTGATTGATGGAGCAGCAGTTATGAGCCTTGTGGTTTTATGGTCCATTTTCTGCATAACTAATAGCCAAATAATTAGGGGCTTTGCTGCAGCAGGCCAGTGATTATGGAAACAGAATCAGTGTTATTTTTCTCTGCACTGCTAATATATGTTAAACTCTCAATCCAAATAGGAAAATACTCATCTCCCTCTCTCTCAGATAAATTGTGAATGCATAGCGTTTTTCTGCCATCATTCATATCTTGGGCTTATCTAGGGCTGGGATCAGAACAAGAGTTAGGAAACAAAAGGATAGAGTATAGAGTATTGTTTTAGGGACCAGATCTAATGGATAATTTTCACAGCAGCATGTCTATAACTTGAACCTTGCCTGTGAAGATAAATATAGATACAATTTTATTTGGCCGTTTCACAAAGAAACATATCGTGACCATTTGCAAAATGCAGAAAAATACATGGGTAAATCAGACACAAATACTCAGGCACATATTCATACACTCAGTCATCATATTTCAACCCATAGAGGAGGAAAGATTGAAGCCACAGTAGGTATTGATAAGATCACAGGATGAACAAATGTTGTGGGCTGTAATGGGATGACTCATATCTGATGTGATAATCTTAAAACCATTATACACAGGAGAAACAAACAACCAGCAAGCTAATTTACATTTGCAGGCGTGTAGATGAAGTAATGTTTGCATGATGTTAGTTTATGTGATACTTGTTTATGCAATAAGGCTAGGCAAAAAAACATCACATAAATAATTTGTTCCCTGTAAAGAACAGATGTCAAATGGCATGGGAAATAGCATTATATAATTTATTCTATAGCACTGATACAAATCCTCAGTCAATAATGGTCCCAGCCAGTTCCAGCTGTTTTGAGGAAATGGACTAAAAATATTATATGCAAAGGAGGCTTGCAAACTAATGTGGGCATGTATACATGTATAGAAAAATGATTTTAATGTTTCTCACAGAAACGTTTTAAATCAACAATAAAAAATCATAACTATTGAATTAAGTTATGGTGATTATGGCTAACATCATATGTATGTCAAGATTTCCAGAAAGTTTACCTATGCAGTTTTGGGTCGACTGATAGAATGCTGTGAGGAAAAAAAAAATAGGGAATTGATTTGTTCCCATATGGGAGAATCAGTTTGGGAAAAAAACAGTTTTGCAATTTGCACAAAAGTGAAATTAATTTTCACAGATTTATTACTTACTGTTTCACTTTTAGTGAGCTGACTCTTACATCTTCTTTCTTCTTTGTCTTTTTCAGTTTGTTGATCGTCCTGGGCACAGTGTTTGGAGCTGTCATCCAGTAAGTTCTGACTTTGTAGTATTGCACTTTGCCCCTTGTAATGAGAGAGTGATGAGACAGATAATTAAAGATTAAAGAGACCATGGATTATTCATGAACCGATTTAACCAACAGCCAGACTACTTCCTTTTGTTAGATATAATGTGTAACATAGCGGTTCACAATCTGACGCAAGGTACAAGTAAAGTAATTTAATGTGAAAAAAATTAATTTTGCCACGTGATTGGTTTCTCAGTCCCCCACATCATAGATGAGCTTGCGAATGTTATTCAGTTACTACTGAAATAGATTTGTTTATCAGCGTGCTTCATACAACTTACAAGACATATCTTGATATGTTTATTCAGAATGGCTTTAAGTCTCTTTAAGCTGTTTTGTGTGAAGTCAGATCTATGATTCAGACTGACACAAAATAATAAAGAAATTAAGTTACTCACGTACTGATTGTTTCGGCCAGCACCATAACTCAAAACTTATTTTTTAAAAAGCTTGAGGTGAGACTGCAATGATTCTGAGGAATGCTTAAATTCTAGTAATAAACAGGTCCACTGTGCAGATGTGGAAAGTCAATGTCAAAGGTACAGAACTGAAAGAAATGGGTCCATCCCATTTCAGTTCATCCTGTTTCATTTAGCAACAAACTCATCTTTATAGACCAGCAATGAGAATCCCACTGTGAGTTGCCAAGTTACTGATAAGAGATAAATTAAACCTGACTGTAATTACTTTGCTAAAATTTTCGCCCTGTCACACTGACCCATCTTACAGGTCAATTGTACCAACTCTTGAAGAAATACAAGACAGTCACTGAGAAGCTGATGTTTGCGTTCTTAAGAAAACACATGAACAGTATAAGAAAATGTGGTAGAAATTTGGGCTGTTCAGTTATTTTAGTCAGTTGCTAAACCACCATCCATCAGAGACAAAAATTAATGATGTGTTCAAATGCATGATAGAGTGGTGTTACGATGATCGGAACCACACGTAATGTCTTTCCTTTTTGCTGACGGCAACTTTGATAGTTTATGTAACAGAAATATAGACCTACAGGATATATTATATAATATAGGTCCAGAAGAGCTCCCAAGCTTTCAGTCATTTTTAGTTTCATGTTTGCAGATAACTAAAATCTTGGTGTGGGTGGCCTAACAACTGATAAGAGGCTGGTAAGATGAGGTTGATAGTATACTTAGCCTTTCCACCTATCAGGTCGCATCTTCTTATGGAGTGTAATAGATATGATTTAAAGAATAGTAGGGGCAGAGGAAAATCGCACTGTCAGTTATTTTGGATTTTTACGAAACTTAGTGTCAGTGAAAAAAAAAAAAATGACAGTACGCTGTATATGACAAGTGGAAATGCATTTATACATATTATATTCGTGGTATTGAGCTGATTTTGTTTTTGTTTTTGTTTTTATCATGTTTTTGCACCCTGTCAAAAGGTTAGAAAATTCTTTCAATATATTACAAAAAATATTAGAATAAAAATAACAATATTAATAAGTCCAGAGTCTATTTTCATTAAAAGCAACAACATAAAAGATATAATATCCCCTACTTTTCTTATAATTTGAATCTGATAACTTAGTTACGTTCTATAATATACGTCTTTCAACCTTCTGGTGGAGGTACCATTTTGTTTGTTTCTTCGTTTTATGTTTTTGGCTGTTTAACTCTTTGGTCTTATCGTTCAACATACGAGGGCAGGCTGATAATTAAGTTCCCTTTGCTAATAACTCAGTCAATTTTCGTCACATCGACCTAAAATTTCCAACATATACTCTCGAACCATTTTTCTAGGC
>JBCAUA010043565.1:0-11862 GCA_038406235.1 Peronia verruculata
CAGACAGACAGACAGACAGACAGACAGATAGATAGATAGATAGATAGATAGATAGATAGATAGATAGATAGATAGGTTAAAAAAACAAGATGCTGAAGAAACTATTCGACCATTTGATTTTTGAGGGTATAATAATATTTATTTATTATTCATACAAAAGTCGTGATATGTAATAGAAGGATATAAAATATAGATCTTCAGAGTTTCTATTTGGTATATATTTTTAGAACAGGTACCCCGTTTAATCTAAAGTCCGTCTTGTTGCTTAGAGCACAGGACGTATAAACATCGTTGACTTCCTCACTACTACGTAGTGTGCATATGATATAGGAAACATTAAATGCATCCTTTTGTATGATATATTCTTCAACATAGTGGCATTTCAACAACAATATCATAACACATAACATAATCTTGCCATTCAATATCACATGAGATACGACAGAATGAAATCAGACTAGTCAAACTTTGAACATCTGGAGTTATTAAGAAATAAAGAGTTTTTTTTAACTGACAGGCATTGGGATTTTTTATTTTTTTTTTAAATCAGCGACCCCTCGATATTTATAACCACCACCTAGGAGGTTGAAAGACGTGGCATTACCGAATTACCTATGAGGATTAATCATTTCTCCTTCTGCATGTGAATCGACTTTTGTTTTCCCTTGGGTAGAAGTTGAGCTATCTGCAATAAAAGACCGATTACTGCAGCTGGATTTAATGAGAAAATGGCCAGTCACTCTTGTTAATTCTTATAAATCCTTATTAGGCCATGTCACTAAATTACAAATTTTGGTCTTTTATTCAATCTGTTTCATCAATTTTACCCTGAAATACATTTCAGATTGTTATAGAAGGATTCTGTGAAGAAAAAAAATACGTTTAAATGTTCATTCCTTCTCGAAAAAAACACATGATTAAAATTTCTCCAGTTACCAAACTCTGACGAGCGCCTGATTTCATTGTGTCGCGTCTCATATCATTCTATATAAAATCATTTTTTTTTTCAAAGCATATCATATATCATGTAATAGTTTATCGTATCGCGCATACCATGTCTTACCTTGGCTAAAAATGTTATCATATTCCATGTTTCAGGTAAATTTTAGATGATTTGTAACATTCCTCCACGTCTTTTAACACATTCCCCTATCTATCGAGCCATCTTTCTTACTTATTTCTTATCAACAAATGTTGTCAAATATAATATAACATATTAACTTCCCAGTGTATTAATTTGCATCTTCTGCGTTAAAAAAACAAACAAAACAAAGCAAAAAACAAACAAACAAACAAACAAACAAACAATCAAACAAAGAAACAAAACAGAACTAAAACAAAACAAAACAAAAAAAGACAATAAAAGGTCTTACATATTTTTTTTTTATTCATGCCAAACATTTGCTCATCCCAGCCATTCACTAATTCACAGATCTACAACAAAACACCAGCCCTTTTCACGACACATTCTGGATTTTCTTCCGAGATGTGAACAGTATTATAAGACATGACACGATGAATCCAGGCCTCGTCAAATTTTGAGCATATCATGGAGTTATTGGTATCACTGTAAAGATTATTCATTTCCCTTTTCTCTGTGTGAAAAAATGTGTGTGTGTGTGTGTGTGTGTGTGTGTGTTTTTTTTAAAAATTATTATTATTAAGTAGAAGTTGAGATATTGTCAATTAAAGACTATTGGATGATCTCTGACTGCAGCTGAATTTAGTGAGAAAATGGCTGGTCACTTTTATTAATCCTTATTGATCCATATTAGGCCATGCCACTAAATTACACATTTTGGGCTTTTACTCAATCTATTTCAGCAAGTTTAACTGTGAAATGCAGTTTTAGATTGATTTAGATCGTTGCTGTAAAGAAAAAGAAAAATACGTTAACAATTCATTCACTCCGTAATTTCTCCAATCGCCTCACTTTGACAAGCGCTTGATTTCATCATGTTGCGTCTCATATTATCATTATATATATATATATATATATATATGATCACATTTCTACTATGTACAAAAGTGTAAATATCATTACTCGAACTCTACAAGTTCTGAAAAACAAGACTGTAAAGCAAGCAGAGGCACCAGTACAAATTCATCTATTGCTACATCAGACGTTGCCCCCCAACACCTGAGGAATTCTGATTATAAATTGAATGCACATCATTCTATCAAAACTATAAAGTCGTATCATAAACAATACGTATAAGCATATCAAAATCATGAGAGATTTGTAGAAAAGAGCAGTATTTAATGACATTCACAAAAAATAAAAATCATTATATACAAAATTTAGAAAAGTAACAAACAAAAACAAAAACAAACAAGAAAAGAAATACAAAAAAAAAAAAAAAAAGAAAGGAATAACAAAAACAAAACAAAAAAAAAAAAAGATAGGAAGAAAGAATGAAGAACGAAAGAAAGAAAGAAGAATGAGAGAAAGAAGAAAGAAGAACGAAGGAAAGAAAGAAGAATGAAAGAAAGAAGAAAGAAAGAAAGAAAGAAAGAAAGAAAGAAAGAAAGAAAGAAAGAAAAGAAAGAAAGAAAGACGAAAGAAAGAAAGAATGAAAGAAAAGTAAAATTATTAATGATACTACTAAAGAACTAAATGTTGGAATGTAATGATTCTGTATTGAAAGAGTTGTCGGACATATAACACAGCATTTTCTAGGTCAACTTGAACACATAACATTGATATTCCTGGCCGTGGTTGTAATATTTGGTTCTAGTGGCTTCACCAGTTTTAAACCAATGGATACCCGCTCCTTTGGACAAACCTGCCTTGCTGGACAGAACTTTGAAATTCTTGAGTGAAAAAACAATGTTTAAAACGACCAACTCCATTGTTTTCATTATTTCTTTGTTACAATGTGTTTACCGTATTTTTCTGGCCAGGTTGCAGGGACAAAGACCGGTCAATATACACAATTTTTTATAACAAGGAGGAAAATACTCATGGTTTGTTTAAAAAAAAAAAATAGTCTGCTACATATGTGTGTGGATTTGGTGCCGAAGTCAGTATCACGTGTAAATTTGGCAGGTTATTGACGGAAAGGCTGGTTACCTCACATTCATTTGCTCTACTGTAGTGATGTATGAAAAAAGGGGACACTTCACTTGCTACCAGTAGGTAAAATCACGATTTAAGAACCAAGTCCAGTATTGAGAACTACAACTGCTGGTTTTGATGAATATAATTAAAAGCAATGCCATTTCATAAATAATAATGATTGCGTAGAGCCTTCTCTCTTCATAGTCACAAATAATTTGCTGTTAGTTTAGCATTAAGAAAACAAGTTTAATGTCTTCTAAATACTTTCATATCTCTCCTTTCCCCCTCAACCCCACCCCCTCTAAAAAATCAAACTCCTATTCTCTGAACCCACATGTGTGACCATAGAGATGGTCAGTACCCAAAGCTTCATTAGTAATCGTTCTTTTTTTTTGCGTAGTAGTTGTTCTTGTCTTCACATTGCCTTGGGCTTACTATCCTCAAAACGGAATTACTCATTTTCAAAATGGTTAGATCGACAGCAATGTGAGCGTATTTCGGGAGCTCAGTGCTATCAAATTTAACAAATGAATGGAAAAAAAAAAAAAAAACTCTCTTCACAAAACTTTATTTTTTCTACGGCACTTCAGACCATTTACCACACAGTTGAGATAATAACTGAATCTATGAGAACCCTAGTTATATGAAGGAAATAGAATGTTGAATGTACAGACAACTAAGGAGTGGCTAGCACTAGCAGGCTGAACTTCGACATGTGATGTGATAGTGTGCTAATTGTCCTCCACCCACAGACTGTCTTGAGTGGTCGGTCATCTGAGCCCCAGCATGTGATTCCTGTTATTTACGGTTCAAACAACAGAATGACAGGCTGCTTGAACCAGGATATTTGAATATGGTTAGCTGTTTTTAAATAAGCCTATAAAAAAGTTTAGAACTATAAAGAGACATGCCACTTCAAACTCGTTATGCAATTTCTGTCGAATGTTGAATGTGTTCCAGTACAAAACAAATCTATATAGTGGCGGGTCGCTTGAGTTTGGGTATTTGAATGTTGTCATTTGTTTTCCGAAAAGGCAGCCACTGGTTTGGCGCGCTGTTCAGGGCAGATAACTCCACTTTGGCCTGTTGCTTCGGAGGGTCTATCCCCGTCTCTTCTTCTATGTCACTCATCAGAGAGATGACTGAGAATGAGGAAATCTTTAACTGAGGAAAGAGACAGGAAAAACAAAAATATAGATAATGAATTCTTTTCATATATCCGTTATTATCTCCCTTTGAAAAACGACGGGGAAAATGAATTTAAAATAAACTGCAGAAAAACAATTCACCAAAAGGAACAGCGTGGAGAGTAACAGCATCAACAACTACACTTATAACGCATACAATCGCGAAACAGCAACAACAACAACAACATGAACACACACAGACACTAAAACATTAGTTCCCTTTCTCAGTTACATTACACCATCACCAGTATTGAGACGTGGGTAAATACAGCTTACAGTTTAAGATATCTCAGCTGTGGACCACGACTGAGGGATGAATCACATAAATAAATATGTCCACTTTCTGGACATGGGAGAAAACTTAACTGTAGTTTCTAAAGATGGCCATGATTATGATTTTGTTGTTGAAATTACTGTTTTGACCCATTGTTTTGGACAACAGAGGCTGTTCCTCTAAGATTTTTAGATGGGACAGCCGGGACTAAAGTCAGGGATCGTAACCCTGAATGTATAAAAGACTGGGCATCTTCAAGTCTTCAGTTATGAAGTAAATCTTGCATATCTATACATGTCTATGGGTTTAACAAGTCCACATTCTTCAAACTGTTATCGTATAACAAGGTAAACAAATGGCCTACACATTATTTCCTCCTGTTACTTTCAAATATACATCTCAGTTGGTTTCTAGCAGAGGGATATTCCTTTCAACGAGTAGAAGTATTACGTTTTGATTTGTGTTATTACAATGCTACAGATGACATCTCAGTGCAATTTATGAAAGTGTACATATATGTATTTTATTTTTATGTATTTATTTATTTTTTTTTTTTCATGGTGAACAAAATTTCTGTTGAGGGGGATTTTTTTTCCTATGGAGTGCCGTCCACTTAAAATCAACTCGCTTAAAGAGTACATTCTTGTCTGAAAGTAACCATTCTTGAAAGCCATTTTATTTCCCTTTCTATCTTTGCACTGGTTAATGTCAACCTTGTCTGAAATCAACTATGTTTATTTTGGACCCGAGGGGTTGGCTTTAACCAGACTTGACCATCTTATCACTTCCTGATATCAGACGGTTCTAGAACAGATCTATCCTAGTTAAAGAAATCACATAACCTTACCAGTGTAAAAGGCCAGCGGGTGTAACCAATAGTCTAAAAGCGAGTGAATTCCGCATCTTTGGCAACTTCCGGCTCGAAGGCCAAGTTGTCAGAGGTAGTGCTTGGTGAGCGGACAGCTGGAAGTCCGAGTCTCTCCATCTCGTAGTCTTTCAGCGTCCGTTCATGGAGGTCTTGGGGCCGCTTCTGGTGAGGGTTGAGGTGGTAGGGCACCAGCATCAACTTGAAGACCTAGAGGTTGCATTAAATGGAGACTTCTACAGTAAGAAATGTTTAATGATTAACAGTAAATGCATCAACAGAAATCTCTGGGATGCCAGTTATTAACCCAGTCTTCAAGTGTTGTATTTCCGCCATATATGTCTCGCCAGCCAGTCGAAATGAGACATATGTCGATTTTTCAACATATGTGTATTTTTATTTATTTATTTATTTATTTATTTATTTATTATTATTATTATTTTGTATCATGTAAAAGCTTATTTCATACGGTTTCAGGTAGAGAAAAAAGTTCTGAGTTAGCTTTATTTTAGCCAGAGAGTTTGCAGTTTAAAAAAGACCGGGGGGGGGGGGGCAAATATGACCAAAATTCCGAGAAAATCGAGATTAACAACGGCTGAACACATAAACCTACAAATACAAACCTACTTCACAAAAACTCGATTTTAATTCAGAAATATTTATACATTGAGGGTAAGACCGATACTGCCTTGTTCAGAAATGAATATACTTTCGATTTCTGCATTAAAAAAAAAAAATCGATAACTGACCCCCCTCATTACATTCAAAGTCCGATTTCTCGGTTCTAGCCCAGCGACGTACGTCTCATTTCAACTGGTCCCGAGACATATAGAAAAAGTTAAAGATCAGTGTTTCTTTTGAACTTTGGCCCCGACCAGAGCTGGCGGAATATGCCATGATATTCCACTTATATAAAGAAACGATAACAACATAATGACGAACAGAACAATAGAAACAACAACGACAAAACAAGTAGTGACGTAGGAAATTGAGAAAGGGATCACAACACAAAAAGCAGTAATAATGAATTTAACATCTGGTAAACTGACCCATATCATCTGCGACCGTGACAGAGACCTTTTATATATTACCTGAACATCACTGATAAAGTGTTTGGCGCAATACGAGCGAAACGGGATGTCAAGTAACCCAAAACTAGCTATAGCTGTCATCTGTCGCTATCACCAATTACGGTGTTGGCCGGCACTGTCAGTGACATGGATAGGGTTATTCTTCCCCATAATTATATTCACATATTGGCTAGCTCTGCATTGCTATGTCATAACTTTTCTTACCCTTAAATTCAATGAAATTTGTTACACGGAGACACTGCTGTTCTGTCTTTTTTTTTTTTTTTTTGTTCACTTTTATGTTTTCATTGCCTCACTAACTCTAAGTGAAGAGGGAAAAAAATCATTATTTTTTAAAAATTAAAAAGCAATGTTTTTGGCTTTTTTTTTTTTTTTTTAAGTTTAAAAAAGAAATTGCTAAAGGTTTCATAACAGTGGCTTACCTCCCAGGTGGCGCCGTTCTTGAAGAACTTGTATATGCCGACTAGAGGGACCCAGATGGCCGAGGAAGCGGCCAGGGCCCAGCCAATGCCCACTCCCCAGTCTGGGTATGTATAGACACGGCCGTTGGGCCGCTCATACGTCAGTTCGGAATAGTCGATAGCGCTCATAATAAACACAGCCTGGAACGTACAACAGCAGAAATTTTTTTCATTAGTGTCATAAATATTTAAAGATAAAGCATGAAATTTGCAAATGTCTGTGATTTTAGAGAAAACAGAATTGCTTTTTCTTGGGATTAGACCACAGGGACGACAAAACAGACCAGTGTTGTGTACTTAAAAATAACAGAAGAGAGAGAAGGAGTTAGTGCTATTTAGGGGGGACGACTGGCTGGGAACGGTCCAGTGTTGCTCCCTAGACAAGAAGAAGGAAAAAGAGGAGGGTTGCAGGGGGAGAGAAAGAAAGAAGAGAGAGACAGAGATATCCCTAACTCTGTGTTGGAGAATTTAAAATAGTCTAGAGCAAAGAACAAGAGAACCATTGTATTTTTTTTTTTTTTACGAGAATGAGGACAGAGCACCAGAGATACAGTACAGTATTATTTACCATCACAGAATATGAGAGAAAGGTAGAGAGAGAATTGTGCTACTTTCTCATGAGATGACAAGAAATTGTAGAAAGACCAAAATTACTCGTAGAAATGGGAGACAAGCCAGTATTAGAAACTGGAGACAGACCAGTATCAGAACACAAAGACAGACCAGTCTTAGAATCGAGACAACTTCCCCCAGGCAGGAGGGTGAAAGGCGTATAAAGAAAGTAACGTAAAGTCCTAGAAATTGAAGGCTTAGCTTAGCCGTACTTACCATACAAAAGATAGGAGACAGTACAGTCCAACACACCAACATATAAGGCAGGGTGTGCCTCATCCATGAGTGGCCAACCATCATGAGCACGTTGTCGTAAAAACGTCTGATGCCTGAAAGCACAGACGGTGAGTAATTAGTTCTTGATTAGCCCTACTATTTTCCCAGGCACAAAGACATGTTGAACGAGCCTAGGAAATTAACAACAGAAATCGTTTTCGCGCTTTTAGCTCAAAAACATCGAAAAAGAAAAAAAAACTTGAAAAGTTTATTAAAAAATGAAACTTGTTAATAAGTTTATTAAAAGTTTGTGTGATCAGACTGTCAGATGACACGAAAAAATTGTTTTGGTTTTTTTTTTTCCGCTTCACTGCTTGTTCAACACTGCTTGTATCTGGAAAAGCAAGGTAATAGGACAAGTGATTATCATTATTATTATTACTAATATTATTATTATTTAAATCATCATCAGTTCTTATTATTCCACAGTCCAGGCAATGTGTGAAGAGTTGGCTTTGAGATAATATGAGACAACATGACTAAATGAGGTTTTATAAAAGCAAACTGGAAACGCTAAGGGCCCTATGAAGATCTCCTGGCCTCAGTGAAAAGACACAGACTGGGGAGTTACGGGCACACCACATGATCATCTGTACTGGTCAAGACTATGATATAAGGGGTAGCACAAGGAGGGAGTCCAGATGACAGACACAGGAAACGATGGGAAGACAACATCAAAGAGTGGTCTGGCCTTAATTAACTGGAACAACTTACTGCCGGAAAGCTGAGAATGGCCAGGAGTGGAGAAAGGTTGTTGTACAATCTACAGTGGTGTCCCAACGGTTAACCAGAATACGGAATAGGGGTAGGGTGAATTTAAACATAATAAGACATAAGATAAAAGTTTATTGTCCACATCGTTACTGAATTTTCCGAAATTATCTGATCACCGACTACGTAAAAGACAGAACCGTTCACTCAACGACCTCTTTTCCAAGAGAGATAATCGCTAAATTAGTCACTCTAGAAAATAAAGTAAGAGTTATGCCCCATTTGCACAGATCCAATGGTTCACATTCCACTAAGTGAAAACTTGATTGTTTGTACGGTCTGCTAAAAATGGAGCTCTCACTGATGTTTGTTACTGCTCCACCACGAGGTTCGAGAACATTTTGTCACCTGACAGGTATGTTTTTATGTTTTTTTGTATATCAGAAGTGGAACAGTTTGGAGTGTTTGAACCCCCCTCCTAAAATAAACGGGGATTTCCAACCGTTCGGAACAAATCTATTAATATCATCACTGAGAAAAGATTTCTATGAACTGAAAAAATGTTAAGTGTTTTTTTTTTGTTTGTTTTTTTTTATATTTGTCTCTCTGTCGTTCAAAATATCACTTCTAATTTTGCACTTATCAGATGATGGTGGTAATGACTAGTCCGTTGGTTTAACAATGTGCGTGGTCACGTAATGAGAGGCGCTCGGTTTTCTGGTTTAGGTTATAGTTTATAGAACACACTCTTCCGTGAACTTTATAGAAAGTTAATCAATCTGTCTCCTTTTCTGGTTTGACAGTTTTTGTTACACAGATACGTTGCCCAGTAACGACCAGTATTGAATGAACTCTTCACAAAACATGTGTTCACAAGGACGTCGTGTGCCTATTTCACTTGATAACTCTCATCAATGGTGGTCACTGTCATGTGATTGCAAAGAGAACTAAATGGGTCGGTTATAAATGGACCAGGCAATTGAGATGGAATACATTTCAGAGCATTTTAGTTGAGAAGACACCTTATTTTATCCCACTGTAAACAGCCTGTATACAGTTCGATTTTCAGTTTCCTACATGACCAAGCCTTCGACCAAGTGAAGATATAGAACGTATTCATTGAGTACTCATCCATGTTTTTTGCTCAGCGATAGCCACCGATGCCTATGTGCAGTTACTAAAGAGTACCGAAGACCTACCGTATACGTAAGCGACGGCCACCAGCTCGAAGAAAGCCACCAGCAAAATGATACGGCTGCCGGAGTAATAGTCAAACAGCTGGAAGACGTACATGCCGCCCTGCAGAACACATAGACAGTAAGACAAACCCATTACAATTACAATGTAAGCTATTGTACAAAGATCTGACGAAGCCTCATAACATGCAACCGGATGCCTCATAAAAAATTAACACCTATTCTCAGAACAACAAGGATAGGACTCAGAACTTGTAGAGTTTTCATTCTATTCAAGAAAAAAAAAAGGGAAGGGAAAGGGGGGGGGGGGGTTAATTTAACACATTCATTGCTTCATTTGCAGATTCATACCTCTTAAAAATTTTTTTAATTCGCCAAACTTTGAGTTTACGAGATTTTATTTTTAATCAGACCTGTAACGCTATCTTATCTACTAAATTCTACAGCTATCGGTCCAGAACAAAAGAATTTAAATCCTTCAGTGTCGCGTTTACAATCACAAGAATGCAAAGACATAATTTCAAGCTCTTTAAATCAGCTCACAGAAGTCTGGGTAAGGCATCGACAACAACGCTTCCATGAGTAAAAGGAATAGTTTGACTCCTGTTATTGGTAGTCTTCTGTTTCCAGTATCCCTTTCTAAACCACGGCAAAGCCGATCTTATCTACCCAGACCTCATGTGAGCCCATCTCTTTCTGTCCATAGTCACCATGTAAAAACTGACACAAGCTGTCTCAAAGCTTATCAACTACAATAACACTATAGAGTATCCTACTTCACCCACTATCACCACACCATATAAAATGACCTATCTTGTCCAGAACCATAACACTACAGAGAGGGTTATCTTATCCACTACCACATAACACTAGAGAGAAGTTTATCTTATCTACATTCATACACACTATGGTCCATCTTATCTACTATTAAACGAGTTATGTAGAATACTATCATATCTATAGACAGGCATAGTTCATCTACCACTATAATACAATTCAGAGGTCTATCTTATTCACTGCCATATCTATCTTTTCTACTATCGACATCGAACATATTATGGGGAGGCCTATCTTATCTGCTATCGATCATACTATGGGGAGGCCTATCTTATCTACTGTTGTACACACAATGAGAGGCCTACAATCATACACACCATGTGCGAGTCCTAACTTATCTACTATTGTACACGCTATGGGGAGGTGTATCTTATCTATTATAATATACACTATGGGGAGGCCTATCTTATCTACTATCGTACACTCTATGGGGAGGCCTATCTTATCTACTATCGTACACACTATGGGGAGGCCTATCTTATCTACTCACCGCGGACACCATGGAGAGGCCAACAAAGAACATAATGGCACAGCAGAAAGCGATGAATATCTCTTTCCGGTATCCTTTCCTCAACAGGTGGGGGTACTGATCCACCACCGCTGTGACCACGCCTTCTACCCCAACAAACTGGGCGGAGTAGATAAGAAATCCAGGGTCAACAAATCAATTCCTTAAATGATTAAGAAATTTTAAAAAAGGAAAGTAAAGTAAGCTTAAAAGTACCATCCCTTGACCACCAAGAGGAGAAATTGGCTTGGGCCATTTCAGACCGCGTCTCCGCAGTGCAGCGCCACTGAACTCTCCCCGATACTACATCAAGTACCCGTTTTACAGATGGGTGGGCTGAGGAAAATTGATTGTGTGTTAAGTATCTTTCCTAAGGATACAGCATGCAACCGTTGCGATTCGAACCACCGACCTCTGCACCTCTGCTTCCAAAGGCCGCAGCACAAATCATTGAGCTAACACGCCACACTTTAATTCAGTAAATTCATAAATAAGTAAACCTGTGGATAAAACAAGGAAGGAATGGGGGGGGAAAATAAATAAATATATAAATAAATAAATAATAAATAAATACATTTATAAGTAAATCATTAAATAATAAGTAAATTTTAAAAAGTAATTAATTAGATGTTTCTTGATCAATGAACTATTGTAGTCATTCATATTGTTAGTAAATATCTAATAAATGAATGAAGGAAGGAAGAATGGAATGAATGAATGAATGAAGGAAGGAAGGAAGGAAGGAAGGAAGGAAGGAAGGAAGGAAGGAAGGAAGGAAGGAAG
>JBCAUA010043587.1:0-11861 GCA_038406235.1 Peronia verruculata
TTACATGCTTGAACATGAAAACTACTTTATCCACCCCTGCACTCAGATTCGTAATCTCACGCCCCTTTATCATGTCACTAATTTGTTGTCAGTGTTCTAGATCCATTCCTAAAATCTTTACGTTAGTTAAAGATATTATGGCACATACAGACAGCTACAAGATTTACGTGAGAGAGAGAGAGAGAGAGTGAGAGAGAGGACATAGAAGACGAGAAAAATGATAGTGCGGTGAACATAGTAAAGGGTGCCAGCCCGATCGCTGTCCGCGCAAATAGGTCTCTCGCTCGCTGTGCCACGCGGACGCTTAAATAACAAAGACGAAGAAGGGAGTGGATCATCTAGGAATTCCACGATCTATGGTATTACCAAGGTAGATCGCGAAAGTGGACAATGGTGTAGACAGAAAATAGAGAATATGGGAGTCTGAATTTCATTTCATCCTGGAATTTCCAGATTAAAAAATAGAGCTATAGAATGTTGGTTCTGTTATTGAGGATACTTTCGATTGCAACAATGACAGGGATATGTATTTGAATCTTTTAATTATCATTGTTAGCAGAGCTAAGCTGTATCTATCGGCATATATTTCACTTCATTAAACATGAATCTAGTCTTGCATGAGTATCAAAGAAAAGTTTATAACTGAAACAAGCTTAATTCAATCAGTATATTCTGACAGATGCTGGACTGTATTCATTTTGCTATCAAATTCGGTTGGAAAATAGAATACAAGCATCTTTGACATCATATTATTTGCTGTCTCCGGAAGTAAAGAGTGAACTTCTTTGGAATGCCTAATTTAAAATAACAAACAATCAGATTTGAACACATTTATATATGAGACACGACACGATGAAATCAGGCGCTCGTCAAACTGAGTCGACAGGAGGAATCACGTGTTTTTCAATAGTGAATGAATTTTGACGCAATTTTCTTTTTCTTCGCCAAACCCTTTTATAACAATCTAAAAGTGTATTTCAGAGTTCTGTTGACGGAAATAGATGAAGCAAAAGCCCAAATATTGTAATTTGGTGGCATGGCCTAACAAGGATTAATAAGGATTCATACAACTGAGCAACCATTTTCTCAATAAAATCAGCTGCAGCAACAGGTCACCCCTATCGTCTTTAATTGCCAATATCTCAAATTCTACTTAAGATAGAACAACCATTTTTTCGCACATTGATAGGGAAATGAATAATCTTTACAGTGATATCAATAACTCCAGAATTTGACGATTGCCTGATTTTTTCATCGTGTCGCGTCTCATATGTTATAGAGAAAATTAATGACATTTTTAAAAAAAAGAGAGAAAGAAAGAAAGAACAGAAAACGAAAATCTGATAGTCACAACCATCTTTATCGTCTTTCTATCACCTCAGGCCTATGTTCTGTTTCATAGTCATAAATGTTTTAACCTTAGACCTGTCACAAGGGCCAGTTTGTCACAGACTCGTTCAATATACCAGGTACACCTGAATTATTTATCTAATAACATGCAATGTGGCAGAAGAGAACTCTCAGGTCTACATTGCCATTCCTTGACCATAACTAAATATCGATATAGAAATCCTAACATTTCAACAGTTTCTATCGACACTTTAGGGTTAAGAATTATAGTGGCTGTCTTCTCCATGTCGGTATAAAGTTTTCTCCGATTGTGATGTCTTCCATAAAGGATGTCGGGGAAAAATGGGCAATATTTCGGGAAATCCCATCGTCCTTGGCCTCCTCTCGGCATAAACTTGCCTCACTTCTTGGTTTGACTCTGTTACAGTGGAAGGAAATTTATTACGTAAACACTTCGCTGTGAGCCTATTGCTCTCCAGATAATAACAGTAGTGAATAGTGTTAATGATTTAATGGCGTGAGAAAACGCCTGACGTACTTCCGCGTTTGGTTTCTCCCGAAATCGTGTGTTCTACTATTCGAAATGAAATTAGAAAAATGGATGCCAGCCAAATATTAACGACTTGGTCCTTTAAATACAACCAAACAGAACGTGGAAACTATTTCAATCTAGTTAAAGGCCATGTTCATGAGACAGAAGATGGCCACAATTTCTTCGTATCTATAAAAACTCATTTAGAAATTTGTAATATGGGCCAATTGATATGCAGTCTTTTAAGCAAACCAATCTTCAAAAATGTCTCTACTACTGCATGGCAAAACAACTACTGCTTTACTTCCCTCCTCTACCTCCTGTCTCCTTACCCTATGATCGTTAGAACATTTTTTTTTTCTTAAGCCATTCAATCCTGCTGAGGTAGTAGGATTAACTCGGCTTTAAGCAGCCGCCTAGTTTTGGTGAGAACATCAATTTTGTCGACAAAAATATGGAATTTGGAAATTTTTGTAAGGACAGAGACACGCAGCCTACTCTTGCATCGATTTTGAACTGCCAAGAGTTCTTTAACCTGCGTAACGTACACACGGGATCTCCCAAATTATTCGCCCTTATTCGAGAAAGCTAGACGTCGGGTTTCCCTACCTCAGGGAAGCCAGGGGACCGTTGTGTCACTGAAAAAAAATGGGGGTTTTCGATCTTCGTCTCCTTCCCCCCACCCCCCGATGCCAGCCCAGCGAGTCGATCCCTGCCTCACCGCCGTGAGTTGTTTTCTCCATAAGCAGACGCCAAATAACTGAGCCACTGATCCCCCCCCCCTCCCTCCCTCTCCCTCCCCCGTTAGAACATTCACTGATGAACAATGATACTCTGCCATTTGTCGCTGTCCCCAAGTGCTTTCTGTGACCTTATGCTACACATCCCCGCTTTTGTCCATGCTGAAATCTCATCGTGGCCTGGCCATTTTGTCTTCATTATCTGGTTGTTGTTTTGTTTTGTTTTTGTCTTTGTTACTGTCTTTTTTTTATCAGTCATAGTTGATTATCATTTATTCAGTCAGAGCTTTATCCAGACATATCAATTCCATACAGCGATCACATCCGACCATGTGGAAAATATGTATGCGGCCCGTTTCTGAATGCTGTTCTTATCTACATTTTAACTATCAAGATCATCGTATAAATTGTTTTAAAGATAAATAATACTCTAACGGTTCTGTATCTCTATGTGTCTCATCTTGTCCTAAAAGACAATAATATGATTGTTGCTGTGACCATACTTTTCGACGGTATGTATGAAGAGGAAGGGGAGAGAAAAATGAGAGATCTCAGAATATTACGATTGGTATTCTCTCCTCCTGCCTATACCTTCCCTATCCCCTTCTCCTCCGAGTAAATAGCAGAACACAAGATTTCCGGAAAAAAAAACTCAAGGCGGAAGTACGTTGGGCATGTTCGTATGTCATTCAATCATTAACACTACTATTATTATTTGGAGGGGATTTCGTTCAATAGGTAAGAGCCTGTCACTCACAGCGAAGAGTTTTAGTCATAAATTTTTGTAACAGAGCCAAGCTAAAAGGTGAGTAAAACAAGACTGAGGCAATGCCAAGGTCATGGCTTTATGGGATTTCCCAAAACAATGGTGAACTCTATTGCAAGACGGAGGCAAAATGCACAGTGTAATGTAGACAATCCTTCTCTTTCACTCTGCCTTTATCCTACTCCGTTTACGTCATGCATCAGTTCCGGGCTGAATAATTAAGATGGCGGAGATGCATCGTAATAATTTCTCTCCGTCTGTGAAATTGTTGACGTTGCAAACAAGAAAGGGTAGAGGAATTTGGACATACAATGTACCAAATGACGCTGTTGTGTGTTATTGTCAGAACAGGACATAGACTAAAGAGAGAAAATGAAACTGGCAGATATACAAAATCTGCAAATATAGTTACCTCTCGCCCGCCCCCGATACCCCCGTGTATGTAAATATGACTGAAAAAAAAAAAAAACTGTTTTGTTTCAGCAAGTTCCCCAGGCCTTTCATTCCCCCACCCCTCCTTTCCCCTTCCTATTTGTTTCTCTTGAGCCGTTCAACCTTTTAATCCTAAGAAAGTAGGATTATCTCAGTTTTTAGAAGATGCCAGTTTTTCTGAGGAATTTTGTGGGTAGACAGCGGCACTCAGCCTACTCTTCCATCGATTTTCAACTGCCAATGGTTTTTTAACGTGCCTAACGTACACATGGGACCTCCGAAATATATTCACCCTTATCCGAGAAGGCTAGACGTCGGGCTTCCCTACTCATGAGAAGCTAGGGAACCGTTGAGTCAGTGAAAAAATGCTTGTGTTTTCGATCTTCGTGGCCTTCCTTCCCCTGATGAGAGGATCAGAGGATCCGCCAATCGCGCAGAACCTGCAACCTCATCTACGTGAATTGTTTTCACCCTCTTAAGCAGACGCCGAACCACAGAGCCACGGCTCTGTCAGGCTAGATGTCGGGCTTCCATGTCCAAGAAACCATGGGACCTTTGAGGTACTAAAGGAAAAGAAAAGAAAAGAAAAGAAAAGAAACGGAAACTATAAATCTTTCCCAACTCTCGGTAGGATTCAAACCCACGACGCTTGGTTTTCGCAGTGGGAGCGTATATCAAGCCCCTCGGCCCTGCCACTGCGCTCCCTTCGACTTGGTAAATGACTCGTTCATATGATTTGTACTGCTCCGCCCCCCCCTCCCCCCACCTTCCCTCCCCTAATCTGCATAGTGGAGAAACATGGTATTCGTAAAATATTTCATGAACGTAAATTGCTGTTTACTAAACACGAATCTATATAACTAGATGAGAACCCATGGCCTCCGTGGGAGATTTTTCAAGTATAGTTCTACGGCTTTAAAATGCATGATAAGCATGCGTACTTGATATTTTGATATTTTGATCGATTAACTGAATGCCACTTAAAAAAAAAAAAAAATGTTTGTAACCCGGCATACTATCGAACGTACAATTCGGATCAAGCACCCTCGCAAGTTTACTATTCAGTTATAATCGCATTTTTAGAATAACGTCAAAAATAATTTTGCTTTTTTTTTGGGGGGGGGGGGGGGGGAGTTATGTACATACAAACACAGATCCATATGCAACAATGTTGTGTGCCAAATTTCCCATGGATTCATTCAGCAGGTTTCAAGTCCATGAGCTTTTGATGGGTTTTGTTATAGATTTATAGTGTAGATGTTAACTATTTTGTCTCCTCCCCTGGCAAGGGATAGCCTTAGGACCAATGCAGTCTTTCTGATGGCCTGACAATAGATTCAAATGGCGTCTAATGAGGACACGTAAATAGAACTGGCTGGTATCTGACAGAGTGACACATACAGTTATTTACGATGATTTTTAGGGCCGCCGTCAGATCTGATGACGCAAATCTACCTTTTTCTGCGACAGGTGCGAGTGGAGACATCGGACACTGGACATAGTCGAAGTGTACCAGTCTGTGTCTGTGTGAACGAGAGAGAGAGAGAGAGAGCGAGAAAGAGAGAGAGAGAGACAGAGAGAGAGAGGCCGGTGGGGGGGAGGACAAATGGATGGTTAATCCTGTAGGCCAACTAAGTTCTCAAACTGGGGAAAGATCTTGACGTATAGTCTGCCGTCAATTCAGGTAATCAGGGGCTTTAAGTTGTCGTCCACCGAGGTCAGTTTGCAAAGCTTTCGATCCTCTTGGTACACAATAATCAACTTTGTATATTTCTTGTACCAAAGCTATGGTCTGTATGTAGAATGTTTTCCATCCACTAGTTCTGATTGTCTGCAAAGATCCAACAAAGATGTGAGAAAATCGTAATGAATGAGAGATCGTTTCACAGATTATCTGCCCCCCCCCCTCCCCCCCCCCCAAAAAAAAGAGGGATTCGTGTAAGGGGAGATCATTTTGACCAGCTGTATTACTTTCCTTCGCCAGAAGTGTTTAGCAGGCAGTGTAGAGAGGAATAAAATGACTTTACATCTTGTCATTCGAAAGACTGATCGCCAAAGAAATTGATGAAATTATAACGATAAGAGGAAAACATTCTCTTAAAATTATTTTTTTTTTAAATTTTTCATGGTGTGTGTTTCAAGCAAAGGGCGCAAACGTGATTTTATTTTTCCTCTTTACACTGCTTGCTCAATTTCTCTTTTGTCTGATAAAGGTAAGCAATAGGACTGTGCACAACTATCTCCCATTACATTATTGCCCTGAAGAAGAGTCAATTTGACTTGAAAGTTTGGCAGAGTATTATTAACATCCATATCAAGTTCTTTGTATATGTTATTTCCTTTATGTTCAATTGTTTGATTAGTTACCGGTTGGACAGTCTTGTTATATTTCATTAAATGAATTAGGTGTATATAATAAGCTTAACCTTCCTGTGACGTATTTATTAGTAAGAACAAATATACTGCTTTATATTATTTAGCTATGATTTTTGGCCTCCAATTGAGCCTATTTCGGCTCTAACTTAATCATGTCTGGTCTGAGTGAAGACTGACGTGGGTATCAGAAAACCTAATAACTCAGTCTTGGGAAGTAACTAAAATAGCCGAAAGTAAAATTCAAAGGAAGCCTTTTTAAGAGGAAACTTTAGACTACTGTAACGAATCACGATTAAATATATTGTTGTGTTGAGTACACGTCGTGTGGGCAATTGGGCGGATTGTTTACACTGAGCCTATTCAAGTGTGTGTGCATACGCTGGCCCGTGGAGATATTGCGTCATCGAACGTGTGTGAGATACTCTCTACCCATTGTGTGCAGCATGGTGTAAATTTCGTGTATGCGTATAACGACATGATGTACACTACATCATGATTTTTGTTTCTTTGTACCGGATGTGACCCAGAGACAATGCTTTAACAACGTCTAGAGACTTGTGGAAAATTCCAGTAAGAGAGGGAAAGAGAGAGAGAGAGAGAGGGTTCTGGTTCTAGACAGGCCAGCATAAAGGCTCGAGCAGAGAGCAAGGTCGTCGTTGAGGTGATCAGAGGTGATATAACACTATTGTGTTCTGTTATTTTTTGACTACGGTTGTGGACAGCTGAGATAATCACCACTACAGGAGGTTGAAAAGCTTATAAAAACCATAACCAAGGTCGTCGCAGGGGGATGCAGTGGCTCGTATGGCGTCTGCTTATGGAGAAACAAATGCTGGGATCGACTCGCGGGTTCTGCATCGGATGATGATAGAACACAAAGATCGAAAACCCGCATTTTTTTTTTTTCAGTGACTCAACGGTCTCCTGGCTTCCTGTGGGTAGGGAAGTCCGACGTCTAGCGTTCTCGGATAAGGGCGAATATATTTCGGAGGTCCCATGTATGTACATTACACACGTTAAAGAACCCTTGGCAGTTGAAAATCGATGTAAGAGTAGGTCTGGGTGCCGCTGTCAGGGCAAAATTTCCAAATTCCAAATTTCTACCCACAAAAATTTCTCAGCAAAATTGACAACTTCTAAAAGCCGAGATAATCCTATCTCTTGGGATTGAAAGGCTTAGGAAAAACAACAACTATGACGAACAAAATCAGCCTGTACGATCGGAGATGACGACTCGCCACTACGAAAGAGATAAAGATGCACAGATCTGTATGAGGTCGGAACTTGTATTGGTTACCTGTCAGTCATTTTTTAGCAAAGGGGAAAGGAGGAGGGGGGGAGATAGAGAGAGAATGGGTCTCTAGAGCGTCTTCGAAATAGAGTATCTCTGAACTAGTGCAATATGCGGCAAAGTAAAAGTGTGTCTACGACTGTCAGTTGACACTCGCATGCCACTCACTGTGGAGGCGTTTCTCCCCTGAGAAGAAAAGAAAGAGTAGGATGAGAAGGACCCAGGAACAAGCGGTTGAAGACCACCACCTCGTTTCGTCTTCGCGGTTGAAAGGACCAGGTCTGACTGGATAGAGTAAAGTTTATTTTCAGTCTGTTGACTCAACTGCTGTTGCCATTTCGATGTATTCATTGATAATCCACCTGAGACACTCATTGATAATCCACGAAATTCTCTTTGATAATCGACCTGAGATCTAGACGAGTGACTCTTTTATTCTGTATCCAAAATCAGGCCGACTTTGGCAGTGGAATCTGCTGTCTCATGTCCTGCACTGTCGATAAGACACAGTGCCCATCAAGTGCTCCTGTAGGCCTGCAGATCATTTCAGCGTCGTGAGTGGAGTTTGGACAAAAAAGATGCTGTTCTTTTAAAATCTCATGAAGTTCATCATTTCAACAGTAATAGTAACAAACCCCCACCCCCTCACACTGCAATAGGACTCTTCTTTTTCAGCACCTGGTTCTGTGCCTGTCCATCTGGAGATGATCCTTGTCATAATATAAAATCACTCTGCAACTGATGCTATTAAACATCTGGGCCTGTCACACAGTTCGCAACAGATCTATGGGGATAAGGACGCGGGAGGTCTGTCTTTATCGGAAGTACGCCCTTTAATTATTTATTTATTTATTTGTTACTCTTCCGTGCTAGAATACCTCAAATTCTTTCGCTGGCGTTCAGCCGTTTTTGGTAGCCTGTTGGCCGCGGAGTAACGGAAGTCCAAGGATGAATTTGTAATACAAAATAGTGTGACTACTTAGACAAACGCACAGGCAATACCAAAATCAGGGTACATGTATTGATTCAATCCTAATCCTCAGTCAGTGTCTGTTTGACCACGGAATCACCGATTTTTTTGTCCTGCCAATAGCAAGACAAGGCGAACATACTTCCATCGTTTTGATATCATTGAATTGTGGCTGTGGCCGGTTATACTTTTTACTGTGTAAACAAAAAGGGAAAGCACTTTGTTCGTCACGGACATAAACCAAACTTACATCTGTCGTTGTAGATCTCGTTGTAGATCTAGATCTAGATCTAGATCGAGAATCTTGATATCTAGAGTCTAGATTTAGATCTAGTGAACAAAATTATAATACAGGAGGCGAGACCAAATCGAACACGGAGCACAGTGCCGAAAGAGAGTGATTTCCAGCAATATGGGGAAAAAGCAGCATCAGAAAGATAAACTGTGAGTTTTCAAAAAAAATTTTTTTTTTGGTTTTGGTTTAAGAGACTAGATTCTAGATCTTGATCTAGATGCGAGAGACTGATAAGAGTCATGGTGTGCAGGCGGTGTGCTTACAAGCATAGCATAGATATGGTGAACTACATGGTTGTGCTGGCAGACCACCGTAATCGGTAGCATCTACTCAGAAGTTCTCACTATTGCTGATGTTTTGAGCTTGATTCATTTGGTATCACTGAAGTAGATCTAGATCTAGATCTAGTTTTAATATAGATCTAGGGTCAAGGAACCACATATGGGCCACTGAGCTCTTCATGGAAAACAAAGTATGCGTGCTTAGGTTTCTTTATGAGTGTTCAGTGTGACAGTTACATATCCCTGTCCCATGTTTGGGGTGTCCCATAGCTGTCATAAGATTTGTATGTTTGCTACAATGAAATGACCATGTCCTACTTTGACCCATCAGAATGACACCCCATATGGGACAGGTCCCTCAAATGGTACACTAGGGAACCCAATATGGGACACCTACAATTTTCAGCCCAGTGAGTTAATAAATTATTTTAACAATATTTTATTATACCACTTTGTTTTGTCTAGACCATTTAAAGTTAAAAGGAGTTGGAGTTTTGTTCATAGGAGATTGACACTGACAGGTAACAAAAGATGGTACACCTACTAACTGATATGGTACACCAAACTGATATGGTACACCTACTGACATGGTACGCAACATTTCTAAGGTGCACGATTCATACAAACAGTCTTACACACAATTGACATGAAACTAGATCTATAGAGAATTGAAAACACATGGTAATGGTATATGAAAATGACACGTGACTACCTTTGCAAAAATCACACATACATTAAATTCAATCTCTTCCATAGTCTTCCTAACCAATTTCTCATTATTTGTACAACTCGCATGATACCACAATACCCACCACACTCAACCCAATCCACATACATACCATCCGTCACACCCAAACAGCCATGACACACATTTTCATAGACATATTGGATGCTGCTATACAGCACTATATGTTATAAGTTAAAAATAACAGATTTTAATATTTTCTTTTTAATTTTAAAGGTTTGAAAAAAAAATTCAATCGCTGAGGTTATTTTTTTTATTAAATTTAAATTATTTGTTTATTTTTATAAATAAGATAAATGTTAGAGACTGCCTATAGACAAGGGTATATAACAGTATTAACAGTGTGGATAGATGGAGTCCTTTTAATCCTGTTTTGGATAGTTGTTTTGGGGACATTGTACTGCTTAAAGGCTTCTCTGAAGCTCAGTCTCTTTTCTTTCACAGCGCTGACAGCATAGCAGCTTGTACTGCATCGTCAGAGTAAGACAATTGCTTTGATTGTGCTATGATACTGGAAATAACTGAAGCATTCTCCTTCAAGAAATATTTTTCTTTTAATTTGATGAAAACTGAACCTCAAAATATTGGCAATTACAAAAAAAAAAAAAATTCATAAATGCACACAAAAAATGCCCCATATAAGTATTCAGAAGTGCAGAAACTGCTGGCCCATATTGGGTTCTTCCCAGAAAACAGGGCTACCCCAAATGGGTCATCTTATAAATAGCCTCTACCTTGCACATAGCGGAAAATTCGTAACTGTTTCTGTTTTTAGGCTGGCACTAAAGTGCTATGGTTTTGATGTTACTTAATTTAAACTTTGGCAGCATTTATGAGATAGTTGTATCCTGTAGCATATTTAAGAAACTGATAAAAATGGCAGCCCCCCATTACTTTCTTGCTTCAGTTCAGAGACAAAGTTTCTTCTCAGTTCATAACCAGCTTCTCAATATTGTTGCCAGAGCATATCAACACAGGAAATACTTGGTACAGGTGAAACAAAATAAAAAATCGGCTGAGAAAAGTTGCCTAGCCAAAATATAAGGCAATAAACTGGTCACTGGCCCATCGGTGGGGTTGGCCCATGAGGGGTTCCTTGACTCTAAATGGTTTAAGAAATTTAGGAGGATGATTATAATATCCTCACCGATTGCAAAGGTGGAGGTGCATGAATCAGTTGGGCGATGCGTGTCCGATCCAGGTGGTTGGGTTGGTGGCTATCTTGAATATTAACAGAACAGTTTGCTAGGTGTCAGTTAAATAGTTGAAGATGCATGCTCTGACAAAACTGGTGTTTCTTCACCCCCCCCCCCCCCCCCCCAGTAAACAAAGGATTACATGTGGTACTGCATAATTTATAGAACTACGTTTCAAACATCAGAAAATGTCAGTCGCAGCCATCCATCTTTCATTATTGATGCTCTTGCGAGATGTTCGGATCATGTTTTTCTTCAGGATTTTATTTAGTTGTTGAATTTTCAGTAACATAATTTTATTGTGAATCACATTTTTCCTTTTCGAGTTACAGATGAGCGAAAACTCGGCACAGTGGCAGGATATCCAACCAGCTCTTGTACCTCCATGTTTGAAACATCTCAGGATGCCCACCTTTTTTCGATATTTTCATGCCAGTCAGCACTGCCATTAGTCTTCAGATTATCCACTCGCCATTCTCCAATCAGATGGCAATTCTAATCTCTACCAGAGGATTTCAGGCCCAGCGAGTGACTGGACGAAGTGTGCGAATTCCACATCTGGACTATAAGTATAGTGAGTAAACTGATAATTTGGGAGGCTTTGTCAGCAAATGAATATACAATGAATTAATTTTGAATTTTCACAATAATATATTGATCTCATGGTGATGTTCTCAACATTGCGTTTTCATGAGATAAAATGTACATCCCGCTCCCCCCCCCCCCAGTGGAAGAAACATACTGCCTAGTGAACGATATTTGCATCGGCTAATGTATGGGGTGGGAGAAATACCGTACGGCCCGCACACAAAATAATAGCCTAGAACAACCCCGCTGGCTTAACCTGCTGGGACCCTCGACGAGCGCAAGTCCACCCTAACGCTAAC